>JACAXG010000049.1:6143649-6159608 GCA_018881555.1 Amblyornis subalaris
CTTCCCTGAACTTCCCTTCCCTGAACTTCCCTGAACTTCCCTTCCCTGTTTGTTTGGGATTTTTATGTGTTTGCTTGGTTGTTGTGGATTTTTCCCCCCTTAACAAAATATTATGGAAAACCATTTTACCGAATGCTTCCAGAATCAACAGCCAAACAAAATTTATCCACGAAAACTCAGATAAYAGGAAAAAATGAAAATTACAATTTCAGAACGCGTCAGGGTGTGACGGGAAGCTGGATTTGTGGAATGATGTTTTCCAAGGCATTTCTGATCAGTTCCAAGGACAGCTTGGGGCTTAATCACTTCATTATCTCATCGCATTCATTCTTTTCCTACTTTCACAGATATTTTTCTCTKTGTTTCCGTTTTAATTTGGCAAGAATTAGAAAAAGGCTTATAGAATTAAAGACTTGGCTTTGGCTCCTACAGAAGCTTCTAGAGTGTGATGGTTTTCCCTTTCTAAGCCGTCARGCTTGACCTCGGCTTCCTTACCAGAAATCTTAATCCACTTATTGGGARGAATGAGACATTTCACTGGCTTTTCTTTTATTGGAATTTCCACATGTCCCCTCTCATTGTCTCAGCTGGACGTGTAAGCTGCTTCCCGGGAAGTTGTAAAATGTTATTTGTCAACACTGCTTTTGGATATTCAGGTTTTGGATACCCTCAGCTCTTTGGGAGGTATGGACCTTCCAGAGTGTGGTGGTGGAGGTGATGTCTTGGAATCATTGAATGGKTTGGGTTGGGAGGGACCTTAAAGCCCATCCAGTCCCATCCCTGCCATGGACGGGGACACCTTCCACTATCCCAGGTTGCTCCAAGGCCCTTCCWACTTGGCCTTGGACACTTCCAGGATTCATTCTTCCACTTTGTGCCTTCTTTGTGCTCACTGTGGGAATTTGGAATTAAATACATCATGGCAGACTCACGTGTGCTCATATCCTGGAAAATGTGAATGGGAGGTGGAAATGCTGATGGGGGTGGCCGTGGGGAAYGAGCATTCCACAGGGAGACTTCCTCAAAGTGGGACACAACAGGATGTTCGGGGCAGTTTTCCACTCCCCCTGATTTATTGGGACAAAACAGAGCCTTGGTAAAACTGGTTCTAAAATGAATTGCTGTAATTTGGGCTCCTCATTCCTCCATGAAAATGAGTTTCTGTATGAAACAGGAACTGGAGCTTTAATATTCTGTGTTGGAACAGATCTGAGGCATCCAGGGCATGGACTGCACAGGTTTTGCCCTCTGTTGTGCCGTGCAAATAAAACTCATGGAAGCTGAAGGCTTTGGGAACAGAARCCTCGTGGGGACAATGCGGGTCTTGCTTATACTTAAAGCTGATCGCTGTTTTCCTGAGTATAAAATGGAAACTTTAAGAAAGAGCCTTTTTTTGGATGAATTTCCCCTTCTAGAGTGGAGGTTTGTTTGATTTGTTCAACAAATGGCCACATCTGCCAACCCTTTCAAGGTGCAAAACCAACTTCTGGTGGAAATCTACAAGGAAAATAAAGTATAACACCAACAAAATCTTTTAAATTTGGTTGAAGTAAAATGTTTCAGGGCATCCAACGAAACTTGGGAAAACTTTCAGTCTGAAATATCTCAACTTCTGCCTTTTGGCCCAATTCAGCATAGATTTTTCCTCCCAAAGTTCTTGTAGAGCTTGTGATCTGTTTTTGCCGTGCTCTATTTAATAATGTTCCAACCTCAGATGCTCTCCAGATTAAATGATTRTTTCAGAGGATTTGTGGAGGGAGCAGCAGATGTTCTAAATTCTATTTCTTTTGCAACTATATTATTTCCTTGTCATCTTGGCTTCTGGTTCTTATTTTCTTGTTGACTGTGTATTTTAAAAGGAACACAATAAGTGAGATGGTAAAATCTTTGGGAAGTGTGTGATCTAGATGACTGGCATGTGGGAAAACAGATTTTCTGTAAAAAAAAATGAAATTAATTTATTTAAATCAACCTGTGCAACCAAAGTCATGCATATCGCTGGGAGCATAATGCCCGTGAAATCACTGCTCACCACAACCAGAACAACACAGGGCCCCCAGGGCTCCTGATTCCCTGTGCATGTGGAGAATTTCAGGGACTGAATTAGGGATGGGAAGAGGCCAAAATAGCTGAAAAAAGCTTGGCTGATTTTCCAGCTTGAGCAGCTTTCCCAGCCATGGTAAAATAAKGCAAATTTAAATGTCTCATATTTTGAATCGAGCTGATAACTTTATAATCAGCTTTCATATTCTTTACACTTTGATTACTTCTCCTAGGTGCTAATTGTTGTATCATTGAATCCTGGAATCCCAGAAGGGTTTGGGATGGAAGGACCTCAAAGCCCATCCAKTGCCACCCCTGCCACGGGCAGGGACACCTTCCACTATCCCAGGTTGCTCCAAGCCCTGTCCGTCCTGGCCTTGGACACTTCCAGGGATCCAGGAAGAGCCACAGCTTCTCTGGGCAACCTGTGCCAGGGCCTCCCCACTCTCCCASGGAACAATTCCTTCCCAAAATCCCACCTAACCCTGCCCTCTGGCAGTGGGAAGCCATTCCCCCTTGTCCTGYCACTGTAAAGAGTCTCTCTCCATCTTTCCTGTTGGCTCCTTCAGGTCCTGGAAGGCCACAATGAGGTCACCCTGAGGCTTCTCTTCTGCAGGCTCAACAATCCCAGCTCTCCCAGCCTTTCCTCCCAGCAGAGCTGCTCCATCCCTCTGCTCATCCTGGAGCCTCCTCTGGACTCTCTCCAGCAGCTCCACATCCTTCCTGTGCTGAGCCCAGGGCTGGGGCAGCTCTGCAGGTGGGGTCTCACCTGAGGGGGCAAGGGGGCAGAATCTCTCTCTCTATCTCTATTTATCTATCTCTATAAAACTGATTAAATGGTTTGAGGATCCCCTGGTCGAGTTGCTCCAAGATGGATTGTAGCTGTGCCTTAGTGTTAGCACAAGCCTGTAATTCCCTGAAATAAAGCTAATGCATATCCATGAGATCTCTAGCAATTGGAGTGTCCAAGCATGAGGGCACTGTACCAAAGTAGCAAACTGGTATTTTAAACAAAATTCATTATATCAGCGTGTTTCTCCATTTATTTCTCATTTAATCATTGTCTCCAAGAGTGSTTAGAACTTAGTGACAGGTAAGTGCAAGAGACATAATGTCTCAAGAGCCACTTCTCTGGGAATTACTCAGGAGAATAAACGAATTTGTGTTTACGAGGCTCGAGCAGCATCGAGGAATTGCTTGTTTATTACAAGTCTCGTTTGGATTGTTAGCAAGCCCATCACAGCTGAAACTCAGACTCTTATCTCTTCCGTGCTTTTTGTTTTTCTTTTAACCTCTTAAGATAATATATTTAGCCTGTCCCTTAAATCTGAAAGAATTCACATTTTGGGAGTAAAACCTTCCTGATACGAGGGTGCTTTTGCAAAGCAGCTCCGATTGGCCCAAGCTGAACCCTGTAAAATAACTTCGAGAGAGTTTGGGAACCAAAATACGCCTGTTAAATCATGGAACGTGGACCTAGCAGAGATCTTTAGCTCTGCAGCACTACCCACAGCCAGCCAACACCTCAGAAAATTGCTCTATCCGTAAGGGAATTCGATTTTATCGCTGCTAACATCCCCCTCTGCTCCAAAGTCGCTAACCACCATTTCTTCTCAGATTGTCAAGGCAATTAACGTAATTAAGTTAAACTCAGGCTGCCGCCTACGCTTGTAGGTGGCAAAGCCATTTTTAAGGAGTTGGCACCTTTGGTCCATCACAGCTGAGGCAACGTTTCCTAAAATATCATCGTCCTCTTCCCTGGGAGGAAGAACAGCCCGTGTGAGCTTCCTGTGCMGGAGCTGTGCTGAGGGACAGGCACCCCTTGTGTGCCTCTCACTCTGTTTTCGCRCCAAGGAGGCACATCAGGCTTGGGGTGAAGGTGTCTGCAGAGGTTTGGTGAGCTCGGAGCTTTCCCGGCTCCCTAAAATGCCTTGGCTAAGCCAACRATTTGGGAAGGGACAGACACTGGTCCTTCAAGCCGTGGGCCTTTGCAAGGGGTGGGTGCCTGTAGCCCCTCTGAGCTGGGRAAGGCAGGAGGATGTCACCTCGCACCAGCCTCTGCCAGAAGAGGACGTGGGATCACTGCTTTGACCCTTTCCCACCAGGGAATGGATATCAGGATGCTTCACAGCAGCATTACTGGGACCACAGGATGCACGGGAAACTGAGCTCGTGGGGATGGTGAGCTCATTAAAGTGGTGTGATCTTTGTGTCAGCAGCAGTTTGGGGGCCCAGGCGACGGAGAACTCACAGTGTTCCCTGCTTTACTCTCACTAACACTGAACCTATAAAAATGCTCTCATCTCCAGCTGTAGACTTCGGTATAAAATGGGGAAAAAATAAGTTTAAGAGCCTTCTGCAGTATCTGTTGCCTCCCCATCTGTCAAGGCTTTCTTTTATAGTGGAGCTTGGCTTATATGAGTCACTGGGGAGGCTCTGCCTTGATTTACATTGCAGTGTCATAAAGCAGGAGGTGATGMATCCAATGCTAATAAAAGCTAATGATACAAGTAGAACAATAGAAGGTGGGACAATGCTAATGTTACACCTTTCTGAGAACATGGAAATAAACCTTCCTCGAGCTTTCTACCTCTTCGTGTGGGCTTYCCCCCCATAATCTCAAGGTTACATTTACATATTTTTAAATGGTTTCGTGTCTGTGCTCTCCACCACAGAGGAGAATAGTGGTGCATGTGTGTTTTTAAATCAGTGATTGATTTGTTCTCTCTGAAACTGTCCCATTGTTCTTGCCACAAAGAAAAGCCTSGCTCCTGTGGAAATCATTCCTGGGTTTTGCTAGCTGAAAATCTGGTCACCTGTCCTGCTGATTTTAGGATTTAAAACCAAGCTGCTGCGAGGGAAAGAAGTTCCATCCTGCAGGGGGGAGTAATTCCCAGTTCCTGCGTGTCTGCTGCACAGACAGCCTTCACTTATTGGCTCTGGCAGGGGAGAAGCTGAGCAGAATTTCAGGTGTCAAGCACAATTAGGTGTTAATTAAAATGATATATTTGCCTGTCCCCCAAGGTCCCCTGCTCCCGTTCGATGACAACAGGCAATAAAAATATCGGGGCACGTTTATCTGCCAGCTGTCCCTGCGACAGAGCCAGGCCAGTTTGGGTTGCTCAGTGGGCAACTGTGACACATCTCCTGTGTGCACAGRTGGAAATCTTGTGACTCTCCCTCTTCTAATTCACTTTTTCTTGGGTGTCTTGTGCTGGGTGTAGAGAGATTTTGCTGGAGGGGTTCACAAGATGCGTAACCTGTGAGTACTCAGCATTACACACAGGCTAATACTCATAGTACCTATTTACCATGCAATTAGGCTCATTTTCAATATTTTCATTACCCCCACAATGGGGAAATGTTGGTCTCTGCTGCTTTTCAAAATGAGCCATGCTTGAGTTCTTGTCTTATTTCTATTTATTCCTTTCCTTAAGGTTTAAAACCTTTTTAAAAAAGTTTAAAACCCTCTAAATATGAGCATTTTTCTCCTGAGTTGCTAAGCACTGCCATTTGAAATATTTCTGTCCTATATTTTGATTTTTCTTATCTTRTGTGGTGGGAATTCAGATGTATTTGCACAGCTTAAAATCCCACTGTGCCCACAACCAAAATGAATTTTGGGTCCCAGAGAGCCAAACTGGTGGGATGAAGGTTCCATTTTCCTCTGTCCTCGTTTTCTGCCATAGTAAATCCCTGCTTCTGCTATTAGGAAGGAGATTAGGAAAGAAAGGACATTTTATTYGTGTATTGTCGAGAGTACACACAACTTCTTGTGCAAAGAGTCGGGGAACGAGTTGGGGAAGAAATTGGGAAGATTCCCATAATTGCCTGTGTAGGGTCTGACTTGTGTTTAGGAGTAGGAGGTGATCAATTCTTGCCCAAAGCCATAAGAGAAATATTCCTGTCTTTCCCACCGGGATTCYGCCCAGGAACAGAACAACCACCATGGGACTTTTGTGAAGAATAAGGTTTTGCTGCTCCAGCTGGAGGGTGGATTGCTGAGTCCTRATGGGCTCTGACAATTTCTTGTCTTCGGGTCAAAGAAAAGGAGAAAAAAACTGTAAATTAAGGAAAAAAAGACAAGGAAAGGAAAAGAAAATAAAAAATGTCACAAAACGTTAAAGATAGTAGAGTTAGAGCCAGCTTAAACCTGCCTGATGATATTCCAAGCTGAATATTAGGCTAAATTCATCACATAAATGTGTGTTCACCCAGGATTTTTGGTGGCCTGGGAGTGGTGGAAGACCGGGAATGACGCAATAAGTTTTCCAGGACTCGTGTCTGTTTCWATTTTCTCTCCTAAACTCTGTGTATCTCATTTTCCTCCACCTTGAGCACTCCCTCCCAGTCTCCCACTCCTTTCTTCACACTGGCAACTTAATATCCTCCAGTAGTTTTTTCCTGCTTCCACCCTCTCCTTGCCTGTGTCTCATCAGGTGGTTCAGCCACTTCCGTTGTGCCATGTTCCCCCTGCATCCTGATCCATCCCAGCCTCCCTCTCCAGCTCTAATTCCGTGTCACAGCTGATTCATCACCATTAATCCAAGGCCATAAATTAATTACAGATTCATTTTGCTCTCAGCTTGCTGTCCTCCACTCTGCCTCCCTGGGTCCTTCCTCTCCAGCCATGCCAGGAACTCGGCTCGTGAGGTTCCTGCACCCTTCACCCCATCCCTCTCCCTTTGGGCCCTCATTTCCACTGTGATTTCTCCATTCTCAGCTCCACATTCCTGAGCTAAACCTTCTGCCTGTCTTTTTATGGCTTTTGTGCCAAGTAGGGATCTTATTTGGAGCAGAAATTCAACTCCCTGTTGGCACAGCCAATAAAATGGGGAGTGTTGAATTCCAGAAGGTGGGAGAAGATGTGATGGCAGTTCAAGGCAGACAGGATGAAAACTCTGCTTTTGGAACTGTGGCCAAGCTGAAGCAATTGATCCCACCGTAGATCCCAATCCACAGGACTTTCGGAGCTGATGAGATCTGCTATTTCAAAGTTGTGGTGCCAAATCCATGATGGAAGCTGAGGGTCTGAGGGCTTCTGTATGAAATTTGGTTCTGGTTTGTGTTCAACAAAGCAGAAACTTTTATGGCAGTATTTGAAAAGGGGAAAGGATGGACCAAATGGTCTGCCCCATCCCTGGAAGTGTGCAAGGCCAGGYTGGACGGGGCTTGGAGCAACCTGGGATAGTGGAAGGTGTCCCTGCCCATGGCAGGGGGYGGGACTGGATGGGCTTTGAGGTCCCTACCCACCCAAACCCTTCTGTGATTCAATGATTGGCGAACAAAAATAATCCCAACCACCTGAAATTATGCAGGAATAAGGTATCAGGGCAAATTAATAAGCAAAACAAGTCTGATATCCCACAGACAAAAAATATCTGAGAGTGAACAACTGTTCACCAAATATTTACTGCTGRGAACAAACCACAAGGTAAAAGATGGTCAAAAGCCACCAAAATAAAGTCAAATTACGTCAGTTAGAGAGACTTCAATTTACTTTAGTGTCTGATGCTTAGGAACAAACACTGATGAAGGAGGAAATGCTTGAAAATCTTTATGAAAATCAGTTCTGTACGAAATTGCCTTCCTTGGAGCGTCTCTCATCTGTGTGTTTGTGTTAGGATTAAAATTTTGCCTTTTCTCTTTTTTTTTYCYTTTTTTTTTTTTTTGATCAATCATAAGATGTAAGAACAACCACATCAGCAGTTTTGTCAGCAGAGARAACTGAAGAAAATATTCAAACACGTACTTAGCCTCAGCCTGGATGATATTTGAGGGTAGTTAAAAAGGCTTTTCAGGGAGAAATCCGATGCAATTAAGCAGCTTCCGATCTGCCTTATCAGCAAATCACATATTTGTGTGTGGAGACAAATGCTGACACACGGCTCTGGAAGTTTACTGAGTTTACTGGTAGACTGAAGGGAATAGATTAAAAAGGGGTTTGAGGCRGAATCTGCAGAATGAGCCTGTTGATGGGGAAAGAATGAGTTCACTCTCATTTAATCAAACAGATGAACGTGGAAGGGCCTACAAGGGAGATGGAGAGAGACTTGGGACAAGGGCCCAGAGGGAAAGGACAAGGGGGAATGGATTCAGACTACCAGAGGGCAGGGTTAGACGGGATATTGGGAAGGAATTGTTGCCTGGGAGGGAATTGTCCTTGACACAGCAACACTGTGGCTGCCGCATCCATGGAAGTGTCCAAGGCCAGGTTGGACAGGGCTTGGAGCAACTTGRGACAGTGGAAGTTGTCCCTGCCCATGGCAGCGGGATGGATTTAGATGATCTTTAAGGTCCCTTCCCACCCAAACCATTCTGGGATTCCGTGATTCTGTGATCTAGCGGAGGTGGTTCATTGATACACRGGATCCATTCCTGCTTTTAGGGAGCATTTCAGAGTCATTGTTTTTGTTAACAGCCGTTCTAATTTGATTTGTGCACGATAATTGCTGTGTTTATTTTCACACTGCAGCCAGCTGTGCAGTCGCTCCTGCTCCCAGACACCATCCTGGGCCRGCTACTTCGTGTTCCTCCACACTCATCCGCCTCACAATCCACCTCCACAAAATCCTCTCTTCTTTCTTCGAGCCTTGCACAGCAAAGTTGCCTTCCTTTGCCTCGGTGACACTCGAGAAAGCTGTCACAAATTAATTAAAGGTGTGAAGCGAGCACATTAATTAAACCCCACGAACACCTGCATGGATCCTCTCAGTCATAACTCACATCCCGTTAAATTGCTTTTGCATAATAACAGACCTACTTTGGGACCCAGCAGACCCGAGAAGGGCCCTTCTGACAGCAGCCAGGATAAAAACCCTCCCTTGCAGGGGCTTTGGCTTGGCCATAGCCTTGGAACAGGGCCCGACCTCATCAGAAACGATGAGAATGTCTGAAGCACACTCGGGACGAGATAATTTCCAACGAAGGTGACACTTGTGGTATAAGCCAGCCAGTGAAACACCGTGATTTGGAGAGGGTTCTGCTCGGGGACTGAAGATGTAGTGGCATGTCAAGCTCAAAGTCAACACAGCAGAATTTAATGCTGGGTAAACGGGAGACCAAGACAAAGCCCTCGTGAATCCGCGGGATGGATGTGCACGTCTCCCGCGGCTGCATTCTCTGGCACCGTGGCTTTGCTCTGAAATGGCCATCATTTCTAGCAAAAAGAAAACACTATTGATTTTCATCTCTCACTGAAGCCTCCTGCAGTATTTTTTACGTGAAAGAAAGCCTTTGCCGTTTTTAAATTAAAATCCTCTTTTTGTTTTGGTTTTTTTTTTTTCCTTAAAAACCCGGTTGGGTGAAATTGTGAGCACAGCCAGAATTGGATGCATTTAAGGCTGACCCTTCAAGGAGGGAGTAAGCAAGACGTGGCTAATCCATCCCACACAAAGCCATGCAGGGCCCCAAAGAGCTGGAATTTATCTGCCAGTCAGGGACACTTCTCTTTGCCATAGTCACACTGAGCTCGCTCTCCACTGCCTCGCTTTCCATCACCCGCAGGTTGTGATTTCAGCTGGCAGCTCTCAGCTCTACCCAGCAGCTGAAAGATGTGGGTAAAACGTGGTAAACACCTCAGGAAAACAAAGCTGTCTCMTGTAATATTGGAAAGCATTTTTTTACTCGAAGTTCCCGTGACGCTCAGTGAAAGCGGAAAGGTGTTTCATTTTATGACTTTCAATGAAGCTCAGGTTACTTCTTCCTCTTCCTTATGAGCTAGACAGTCTCTGGAGTAAATAATTTCCCATGCAGGGGAAGTGGAAGCTAAATGCCTCTTCAAACCGGGACATCCATCCTGGTATGGATTTTTTTATCCAGTTTTTAATATGTGCGATGCATATTCTCTATTTCCTTCCATCCAGACCTCTCTCTTGCACCTGTCTTTCATTTCAGAGACAGCCTGCTTTCCCCAGTTCCATACCTGTGTGATGTCTGTCTAAAAGAGCTGTGTTCACATCAGCTCAAAGCGTGTTGACTTTGTTCCTGGTCTTTTACTACACGAAAATCGTTACACTTTCCTGGGAACACACTAATTATCACTGGATGTAATTTTTTTTAATCAGATGTCATTTATTCAGATTTCGTTTTGATCAGGAAACAGTTCCAGCAAATTGCTTGGAGGATTGATTTCAATTAAACTTATTTTTGAAAAACTTTAATCAAAAATTAATCCTCGATGAAAAAAAACAAAGAACTAAGCAAGACAAACGCTTGTAGAGTTTAAACAGCCTCAGCAGTTCTCAGGGCTGTGAAGACTTGTCTCGTTTCCAGGTTTTCTTRCTTGCTTTTTCTCACTAAAAAGAAAGGAGAAGAGAGAAGAGCTGAAATGACAAGCCAAAGTGCCCATTTGTTGATGCTTCCATTTTCTTGCTAGGCTACCAAAAAAAAAAAAATACTCTTGTGGAGTCTTGTGGCAAGGAACCCTTTAAAATGAAGCTAAATTAAGTCATTTGCAATGTGACCTTTGGCAAAACGTCTCAGTTTTTCTCATCCCCTTTCCATTCCCCCTCCTCCATGTTGCTCCCGTTCGTGGAGTGCCACTGATCCGGAGCATCTGCCTGTGAACATTRTGAGGCTGTCATGGAGAGCACTGCTGTGCTGGGGAATGTTGCTGTGGAAAAGCAGAATGCCTCGTGTGTCTGAGGGAGGCTGCAAGGTGGCTGTGCCAGGGAGCACAGCCAGTTTTGCTGGATCTGCTGGGACTCCGAGGGATGSCAGACCCGGGAGCTGGTGGGCCAGATGTGGCCACGGATGCTGCACATGGAGTGGGAGGATGAAAGGTAGTCCAGAGGCAAAGAGATAAGGAGAGACAGCAGGAGGCACCTAAAGAGCTTCAAAAAGTTATGAGGGAGAAGGTTCTGGGAGTAGGAGCCTTCCCTGAGGAGGCTGCTGGGTAATTTGGGATCTGTTGGGATATTCACAGCTAAAAAAAAGCCTGGGGTATCTGGGTGATTTGGAGAGGAGCATTTCCATGGCAGCGTTTTGCTGTCTGGGGGGTTATAGAAGCAGGAGAGGACCGAGGAACTCTGGGTTTGGCACCACGTTCACCCTGAGGCTTGGGAAACTGCACTTACACCCRGAGGCAAAGCTGGCGTAGAGCCAGAGGTTCACCCCATTTTGGGGGCTGCATTAATGGTCGTGTACATTTGTGCTGGAGAGTCATCCTCCTGCTGRGGGGGGCTCAGGAGCCAGGACGAATCCAGGTTCTTCTTTGGGATACCCAGAGAAAGCAAAGCCGGGGCCCACTTTGAGTTGTTTGTATTCCAGAGCTGTTTCCCAGACTCCATCCCTGACATTAGAGCAACCTCGGCTCACTGAGGAGAATAGCTCAAAGAGGTTTGGGAAAGAAACAGTATAATAAAGGCTTTCCCAGAGCAGGGACAGCAGGAAGCTGCAGAAGGGGAGGAATCCACCTGAGTGGGTTCGTTGCCAGTGTTTTGTGTGAAGACTGAACGAGCCCTTCCCCTTTCATAGATCACTTCAATGCCTCTCAGCTTCCACTTTCTACCCAAAGAGAAAAATCTCCAAGACCAACTTTATARATGCTGGTAGCATTCACAAACTTTCATCTTTCCTAGAATCAGAAGGAAACAGAAATCTGAACATTCTTTACAAGTGTATTTTAAGAACTTATTTTTAATCTTTCTGCCCTAGCAAGTTTTATAAATATAGCCCTAGTATCAATGTTGTGTTTTTTTCAGAAAGCAAACTTCCCATTGTTKCTGTGCCTTCCTCGCTAAGCTCTGTGTATTCTTACTGTATGTAATATTGTCTTCCACAGAAGTTTTAAAAGTTTTGGAGCTCCGACTTCATTTTCAATGTGTCCTGTCCTGGTGCTGTGATGGCACGAGAGGAAATTACTGTGCTCAAAGCAGCCTCAAAGCAACCCAGAGATGTCCAGACTAGAGGGAGACACTAAACCTGGAAACCAAATCATCTGGTGCYTATGGGGATATTCTGACTSCAGCATGGACCTTCGAGGTTATGATTTGGCAAACACAGGCCCCAGTCGTGCAGGTTTGAATGCAGAGTGCAGTCAGAGCACCCCATTAGAGTCAATACATATAAGCTTAGGTAAGTCTAAGCCTGTTACACTGATGCCATCTRTTTTTATTTGTGTTTGTTTCCCTGGTATCTCCCTTTCATTTATTTTTCACAAAGTGCCTCCTGTATCTGTTTGTCTGAGATATCAYATTTCTGCTAAGTCCAATTATTTGTGTGCATTGCTTTTTCTGCCATAGTGCTGTCCTCTCTGGTTTTGATCTCTTGCAAGAATACACACTTTTATTCCTCTCCTATCTGGGGAAAAGCAGTGCCTTGGAGCCACCAGACAGTAATTATGTGCATAGTGTACCACTTTCTCTTGCATTTACAGTAGTTGCAGTCGTAAATAATATTTTATTCTCTTTATTCCTGCTGGACAGCACCTCACTGGATGAGGGTGTTCCCGCGTCCAACGTGTCTGCCCTCGGTGCTCTGAGCCCACGTGAGTGCATGATTCTGCAATTTCACGTTTGAAGTGGTTAAAACCMGTGAACACTCCAATTACATTCCAGACAAAAAGCCTGATTAAGCTCTGTGTTTTCTGCTGCAGTAAAACATGTGAAATACAAAAACTCCCGAGAGGCAGGAAGCRCAAAAATGCTGCTTCTTGTTTATTTGCTCGGTGCGATTTCGAGTGGGCTGTGCCGAGCCGGGGTGGAACAAAAGCTTGGCCCCCCTACCCTGCTCCTYGGCACATCTTCCCAGCCCTGCTCTGGATTTGATAACAGAGCKGGAGATAATTTCAAGCTCCCGTTGATCCGAGATGAGTGAGACCAGCCGGAGCGATGATGAGGCAGGCGGGAGAAGTTCCGCCGCGCGAGGCRGAAGATGAGAACTTGGTCATGCAGAGATATTTGCTTCTCGCAGCAAACGTGGAAATCTGGTTTGTTTTTCACAGACCTCTGTGCAGCACAAATAAATGATCACTTCTGTCTACACCCCACGTCTGAGCGAGCTTTGTCTCACACCGCTAAAATACCAACAGGCTGACTTTAAAAAAAYCCCAAAATGCCACAGCGAACACTTGTTGCCCCGATTAATATTTTTCCATAACTGTTGTGAAACAACAGGTTAATTATTAAAATTACAGGAACCATATTGGCAGCAAATATTTGTTGCCCAGAGAAGCTGTGGCTGCCCCATCCCTGGCAGTGTCCAAGGCCAGGTTGGACGGGGCTTGGAGCATCCTCGGATAGTGGAAGGTGTACCTCTCCAGGGCAGGGGGTGGGACTGGATGGGCTTTAAGGTCCTTTCCAACCCAAACCATTCCATGATACAGTGACTTACTGGCTTTGTGGTTGTGGTTGTTTCCACACTTCCCTCCAAGAAAACTTTGTCCCCATTTATTTACTCCTCTTGCACCTCACCTGCCACATATTTCAGTTTCTGCCACAACACCCTGTACTGTCTCTGTGCCCTGGTTTTTGTACAGCTATAACAACAGTTTAAAAGTGAGATTTTTCACTTCTCACACCGCCCCTTTCCTTCCCCCTACTCTAATTTAGTGCCAACTCCATCCTGCAAGAAGGAGGAAAAGAAATTGAGTAGAAAATTTGTTTTTCGCTTTTCAAAGACGGACACCAAGAGCTTTATGAAACAATCAGCAAGGAATGAAAGGACAGCCTGCCTTTGGAGAAGGTTTATTACACTGGGGAAAAACCCTGCCTTATGCAATTTTCTGTAGAGTGATTCCATGCTGTCCAATTTGCCTGCTAACATTTTAATTGGATAACCCTACAAATGCTCAAGAGCTGATCTGACTGCTCAAGTAGGTTTGATTCAGACATATGGAAATGGCCTGTAGGCCTCTTGGCCTGACAGTTGGGCAAGCRAAGGAAAACTTGTCTCTGCAGGTCTTTAGCTGGTTTTTCTGAGATTGGCTGCGGCTTTTTCCTGCCTGTTGACCAGTGAAGGTTTGAGAGAAGGAGGATGCGGCTCTTCCTGCCCTCTTTAGAGATTCCTATGTGGCAGGGCCAGGCTAAACTGTGGCCTGTTTGCTGTGTAATTTGTAACCTTGGACATTGGCCAATAAAACAACAGTCAGAGGGTCATGGAATGGTTTGGATTGGAAGGGACCTTAAAGCCCATCTCGTTCCATCCCCCTGCCATTGGCAGGGACACCTTCCACTAGCCCAGGYTGCTCCAAGCCCCATCCAGCCTGGCCTTGGACACTTMCAGGGATCCAGGAAGAGCCACAGCTTCTCTGGGCACCCTGTGCCAGGGCCTCCCCACCCTCACAGGGAAGATTCCTTCCCAATACCCCATCTAACCCTGCCCTCTGGCAGTGGGAAACCATTCCCCCTTGTCCTGTCCCTCCATTCCTTGTAAATTRTCTCTCTCTGTCTTTCCTGTTGGCTCCTTCAGGTACAGGAAAGTCACAATGAGGTCACCCTGAAGGTTCTCCTCGCCAGGCTGAACAATTCCAATTCTCCAAGGCTGGCTAAACCCTGTGTTAAAACACCAAACCCCAAAATTGATGCTGAAACCTGCTGCTTGATACATATCTTTTGGATTCTGTTCCATTGTAGTTGTGCTCCAAAAGCTGCAAAACACGGAACCAAATAATTCARTGTTGCTAATTAAGAGGAAAAAAACATCATAATGTTGAGTGTATATACCTGTGCCAAGTGGGAACATGCTCTCAGCTCTGGATGAACCTATGGACACAAAGCCACACTGTCTACTGGGCTGCTGGATTCAGGATCCTCTACTGCATCTGGCTGCTCCACCGTGGAGGAGGAACATGCAAAATCAGTAAAAAGTAGCCTTTGGTATGTCAACCCCCACACATCAGCCTTGCTCAAGGTTAAGATTAAAACTCCTTTATTAGGAATATTCAGTGGGGTTTGCTGGACTTGCACCTCAGTGTAGTTCATCCCACATAATAAAATAAGTGTAATTATAGCTGTAAATCATTTTATTAGTTSCTCTGCACACCAGCCAGTCTGTGACACAGTGAAAACATCTGCTTTACAGAGATAACACRTGTCCAGGGTTGCTGTTATTTTCTGTACTGTTATATATTTATATTCTAAGTATTTTTCTTTCCTGGTTTGCCAGCTGAASGCGGAGGTAACCCAGTTTGTGCTGATGTGTTACTGACCCAGCTAAATCTTCTGCTTCGGCCACGGCTGGTATCTAGCCAGGATCCTTTGTTTCATAAGTGCTATAGAAATCTGCCCCTCTTTTATGCCTCACCAAAACATGGACTTAATGAGCCTGGGATAAAAGAATAAAGAGCTGGGCAAACCTCTGGCTCCAGAGCTTGTCCCTCAAGTCTCATTCTCCAGGATGGGTGGTGCTGTGGGGGGCTGAGCTCCCTGTCCTGGGCCAAACCACACCTGGTGGGAGATGAAACTCCTCTTCTACACCTCTGGCAATGGTTTTCGTGGGTGCTCAGCCCAGACACCAATAACACACTGCTGCCAGCTCCCCTGTGGCCCCTCCGAGGGCTYTGCCTCTCTCCAGGCATTTAAAGACAGGGAATTACTTTGGGAAGCAGGCACTGGTATTTAGACTGAAACTCCTGAAATATGGATTTGCACTGAGCTCTTTGTGGCCATGTRTGTTCACAGACTGCTGTGAACGTCAGAAAAAGCTTGTGCCTTGTGAGGAAGAGCCCAGAACATTTAATTACTCATTTCTTTAGTCTTGGGCATGGTTTGCCTCCAGAGATCTTTCAACTCACTGCTATGGCCAGACAGAGGGGCTTCAGTGCCATAGAGGTTATGCAAAAGTTTCTGATAATTATCTCCCTATCAAAATGTTTTAACTTTCCCTTCCCTTCCCTTCCCTTCCCTTCCCTTCCCTTCCCTTCCCTTCCCTTCCCTTCCCTTCCCTTCCCTTCCCTTCCCTTCCCTTCCCTTCCC
>JACAXG010000049.1:6169803-6214960 GCA_018881555.1 Amblyornis subalaris
TCACTCCCTGCCCTGCTGGGAATGCTCTTCCTGATGCCCCCCAGGACACCATTGGCCCCAGGACACTGCTGGCTCATGGACAGCTCATTGTCCACCAGGACCCCCAGGTCCTTCTCCACAGAGCTGCTCCAGCRGGTCACCCYKCAGCCTGTACCAGAGCATGGGATTTTTCTTTTCCGAGTGTGGAAAACATGGACAAGGCAGCATGGACATGGCAGCAGCTCTAAGTCCATGCTGTATAAATAATCCCAGGCACTTCTGTTCTGCCTTTTAAGCTGAACCTAAGCCTGATGCTGACTTAAAAACCACTCGGACAACACATTGCTGAGCGGGACTGGGGGATAAATGAGCTCAGGCCCCTGCACCAGCAGCCTGGGTGCCTCCCATGGTTCTCCCAGTTGGCACCGTGCCTGCCAGATTTCCAGGCACAAGTCTGGGATAGTTTTCAAGTGGGAAGGAATTGGCTGTGCCAAAGCCATTGGAGTTAACGGGCACCAGGCAGGCCAAGGGAGAGGGAGCGAAACGCTAAGGCCGGAACAAAATGAAAAAGAGATCTTGTATGAGAACAGTGGTACCAAAATGAAATGGGAAGTGCAAAATGAAATCCACTCTGCAGGTAAAAGCATCTTCGTATGGAGAATTTCGACTTTTTCTAGACCAAACAAAGTCATTAAATTATTTTTTAAAAGCCCAAGATGCGCTGAACGTTGATAGATGTTTGTTTATGAGCACTAAAAAAAACAGTGCACTGTAAATGAGTTCTCATTGGTAGCGAATGAACTCTTTCATGATTATTAATGAAGTCTGGAGTTGCTATTGCTGTCTAATTATRCTAAATGTATTTCTCAAGGTTCAGGGATCTACATAAATCAATAAAAAGACTGAGTCTGAAAAATGAAGTGAAAGCAGTTAATACACTGCTTGATTGGACCTTACTGATGGCTGTTAGACACTTCTCTTTTTTTCTGCTTTAATTTTCTCAGTTGCTTGAGGAGTCTTTCTGTTACAAGGCCCTTTTGAATAGCTGGTATTTTTTGGTAACCTACCTAGAAGTTATTTTTGCACTGTTGATGCAGTAACCGAGAACTCTCCCCATATAATTGCTGTGGGGTTATGGAATTTTCCCT
This sequence comes from Amblyornis subalaris, assembly GCA_018881555.1. Classification (NCBI taxonomy): domain Eukaryota; kingdom Metazoa; phylum Chordata; class Aves; order Passeriformes; family Ptilonorhynchidae; genus Amblyornis; species Amblyornis subalaris. The sequence goes on from JACAXG010000049.1 coordinate 6,170,931, forward strand.
GCAGTGAGTTTTAATTATTCCGTGCTAATTAAGCAACTGATGCCTACTGTGAAAAATTCTCCCTTTGGAACAATGTGAGCAAAGGTGCATACATAAATTTCATAACATATGCATAAAAGCATCCTTTTTTATCTCTTGTACTAATTTCATGTCCCCATGTCGGGGCGGCAGAATGAATAAATAGAACTCCTATGGCTGTATATAGCATGCTCCAAAGACATAATATTCATCTTTTCCCGTTAAAAAAAAATAGCAACACAGTATTTTTGGGCTTGTTGGATCCTCCCTTCAGAGCAAAGACTGTCACCTATTAAAAAGTTTGATAAAAAATGAGGTGCTTAATTATACTTGAGTTAGAAGGAGGCTTGTTGTGCCTCGCTGCAAAATAATCCCAGGATAGTTTGGGTTGGAAGGGTCCTTAAAGCTCATCCWGTTCCACCCCCTGCCATGGGCAGGGACACCTTCCACTATTCCAGATTGCTCCAAGCCTCATTTAATGTATAAAAATGCCTGGAAAAGTAATTTCTGACCAAAATAAGTAAAATCAGATTTGCCTCTTTTATCCTATCTGAAACGAAATAGATTTTTTGATAGCTGTGCTAGAGGTGAAAGATATTCTCCGAGAAAACTTTCACTGGATTCAAATCCAAGCCTTTTTTTCCTGAAAGAAGTGTCAATATAAAAAAGAAATCAGCATCAGTTGTTTCCAATGGTGGTTTGGAAAGGAAGCTTTCTGCCTCATGGCTGAAACGTGGCACTGGTGCTTGTGATGGGCATCAAGCTGAGAGGATGGATAATGGGATAATTACAGCACTAATGGAGCCCTGGGAAAACTGGTCCAGGTCCCTACTGTGCTCCAGCCTCCAGCTGGGTCTGCTCCATGAGGTGGAAGTGGCTGAGGGGGCATTGTGTTGGCTCTCACTGCGCTGCTGCTTTCAAAACACTCCAAGTGCAGCTCTGGAGCAGGGAAGCTCTGTAGGACAGGGAAGGACTGGCTTGGAAACACCAACAGGGACTTGATTTCCCTCCTTCTGGAGGACACGGAGGCTGAGCTGAGGCTTTATTCTGGGGTGACTGTGGTATAGAGGATGCCCTGAGGGGCTTGGCACACCCATTGTGTGAACATCTTTAGCCAAGGCATGTGAAGCCAGGAGGAGYTGGGGGCTGTGCCTGGAGGAATTTGGGGTTCAGCCATTCACCCTGCTTAGGGGGACCCTCCAGAGTCATTCAAACCACAACAGCAGAGTCCTCCCAGGTGCAAAGCCCTGCCCTGGGCTGGGCCTGCCTGGCCAGGGGAGCTCTGGGGGAAAAGAAGGGGAGACCACAGTGCCCAAGCAGCCCTGGAGCACAGACCTCCCAAGACCCCTTCCAGCCTGAGTTACCCCATGATCCTTCAGAAAAACGGGCTGAGTGCTGACATAGAAGCTGATTTCAATTTTTTTGATTAAGAAATTCAGGGGGGAAAAAACCTCAAACCACTTGTAAATTTATTTCAGACTAAACCCCCAAGAAGAAATCGCTTGTTAGCAGCCAGGGCTCTGTGTCAGCTCGGTGTTACAGCTCAGCAGAGAGGTGGATATCCCCGTTCTGATCCACCTGTGGATCCAGCGTGGCCGTGGAGATCTGATCCCACCTGACAGGGACATTGTCCCGGAGTCAGGAGCTGTGGCAGCCACATCCAGGCCGCTGCCACGTGGAAATGCCACCCTGGCAGCGAGCTGTCACGAGCGGGAACACGGGCTGCCTTCCGCTTCAAATTCTCCACATGACCAGAGTGAAATTATAGACAAAAAATATCTCCGTGAATTATCTTCAGCACAGCCCGTTTTTTTCCTCTTCAAATTACAGCTCTGACATTTCTATAGGTTTCTAATTCAATTATCTTCAGCTCCCCTTCACTGGAAGCTGCTGGTCAGTGTAAAAGTACAGGACAAATAATGTCTTTTGGCAGCTCAGCCTCACCTCTCCTTGTCTTGACAAAATGCTTACGGGAACTCCAGGTTTCAAAGAGGCTCATTGATCTCATATATTACTTCAGGATACTCTGGGCAAGTTCATCACAATGATTTCCAGATTTGCCACTTTTTTTGAYCTTTCTGTCTCTTCCCCGTCTCAGCTGTGCTCTATTGGAGGAGCACACAGATAGGAATTTATGCACTTGTTTCTTTTATCCCTGTGTGCTCCCTTTTAAGCTGTGCTGGATTTTTCCTTGCCGTGGCACCTGACACTCAATAATCAGAAGAGAAAAGCTTGATGTCTTGTCCATTATTCCCTTTTCCTCTATTGAAGGAATCTGTACAACAAACTGTGGGACCAGTGCACGTTGCAAGGAATCATCACGGAGGGATCCTGATTGTTCTGGCTCCAGTCCCCAGAAGTCTTTTTGCTCCCTAAATTTAGAAGTTTCCCCCCAGAAAAGATTTCTCATTCTGCAGAGGGTGCCAGCACTTTCAATGGGTTTTCATTTTCAAGGGAGATAAAAGGAATCGTTACATTTTCTCATGAAAATAAAAAGCACAGCCTGAGTTTGTCACGGTTTTCTCTTTGATAATCTCCAAATATAACTTTTTTAAAGTGAAATTAAGTGCTGCTGCTGTTGGGTAGGGGGGTTGCTGCTGGGATAGCCCATCCTGTGATGTCACCTGGGCTGCACAGTTCCCAGCAGAGATTCGCTAGGACACCTAGGCTCTACTTTGAGTGTTGCTCTCGGTCCTGTAGAGAAGCTGGATGGCATATGGAATCACAGACTCATTTAGGCTGGAAAATCCCCCTGAGATCATCAGGTCCTACCATTCTCCCAGCACTGCCAAGGCCGCCACTGCCCCATGTCCCCAAGTGGCACATCCATGTGGCTGTTAAATCCCTCCAGGGATGGGGACATTTCCATGGGCAGCCTGTTCTGATGCTTAACCAGGCTTTCTGTAAAGAAATTTTTCCTTTTCTTTTCCAAGCAATGTGACAAAATAAGGACTATTCACATGCACAAAGTAAGCAATGCCCTGGGATGTTAATTGTTTAATAGTATGTCTCTTAATAAAGAAAAAATGTGCCTCTTTAAAACTGCCCCAGTGCAATATTTGCCAGGTTGSAGGCGGCTTGGAGCACCCTGGGATAGTAGAAGGTGTCCCTGCCCATGGCAGGGCGTGGGATGAGATCAACTTTAAGGTCCCTTCCAGCCCAAAGCATCCCATGATTCCATGATAAATGATATCTGCAATCCATAATTGCTTTTCCTGGTTTAGAGCACGACCTAGTGAAGGGAAGTAGCCAGGGATCTGCTTCCTCTCCTCCCTGCCTGAGCACAGGGTGGAAATGTGTCTACTAAAACACATCTCAAACCAGGCTGTAGCTTGGGTTTGGGGGGGCAGGAGGGCAGAGCAACGTTTTCATCCTGCAGCACATTCATCCTGCAGCATCTTCATCCTGCAGCATCTTCATCCTGCAGCACGTTCTGGGCAGTGACAGCGAGGGCGAACAGACTCTGGAGTGTGACACATCCCAAATTGCTCTGCTTGGTCGGATGGGTTCTGGAGTGCCTCCCCTCCCCGGAGCAGGGGCTGTCATTTCCTGGAAAGGGCACCTTTGATCCAGTATCTGTTACTCTCCTGCTGAACGGAGCTTGCAAATTACTAATGATTCTGGCACAAGAACCTTAATTTGGTGCCAGTGGGAGATCGCAGGTTAATTAAATAGTCTCGTTGCTTCTGTGTTTCACCAAGAAACTTTACAACTTCAGGACCTAATCCTGCCTTGACCTGAACTTCATCAGGCCGAGCTGATGTCTCCAAGAGCCTGAACAAGTTCTGAAACTCATTCTAAAAAACTTCAGGGCCGTGCTAGGACAGCAGCATGTCCCAGGCCCACGGACTCCTACAGAGGAGGGGGTGCTGTGGGATTGAAAACCGATGGATTTGGTGTGCCAGAGGGACYTGCTATCAAACCCAGTCCTGTGTGTGCGTTGACAGCGGTGCTGAGTCCCAGTCTGGCTCTCAGCTGGGATAGGAGACTCAGATGGGATGGTCCTTCAGGCARGTATCACACCATGGATGTGGGGGGAGTCCCTGGGGAGAGAAATGGGAAGGGGGAGCAATAGGCGCCCTGCACATTTGCACAGGGAAATCCGGAGCAAGGTGACAGTCAGGGAGCATCTGGGAGACCAAATATTGCGATTTTTCTATGGGTTTTGTGGATAGGGTTTTTTTACAGGAATGGAGGAAATTAGATGAGCTCAGAATTTAACATGCATGGCTGTCTAAATGTTCTATATCACGTTTTGTGACTCTGAGGAAGCAGAACAGTGCAGCAAGAACAATTGCAGAATGTAAGAGAAACGTTGCTAAGATATCCAGAGGGACTTTTGCCTGTACTGGTTGCCATCAGTGTTATTTTATTTTAATTCAGAAAAAAAAAATCACATTATTATTAACCAGAAAAAAAAAAAAAAAGTAAGAATTTGGAGGAAAATAATACTGATAAAAGCAATCCAGGTGCTGTTCTGAGAAATGCAGATGAAGAGAGGATTTAAGTGCAAAAGGGAAGCAAAGTAAATAGAAAAGACATCCCTGGTGAGCAAAGCCTATTCCACCTTTACAGTGCAAGGATGATAATAATAACAGCAGTATAYGATTTATTCAGTTTTTGTAGCCTTTTTACTTACACTGAAAAGAGAGATGGGAAGGGCTCAGGAAAACAGAGAGAGAAGGGAAGGGCTGTGAAACAAAAAGCCTTCTGTTGCCTTCTGCAGCTTTCTCCCTGTCTCCTGAAGGGATAAAAGGTATAAAATCTCCATTTTGTGGGGCTCTGCCAGCTCTTCCCCTCTCTGTATTTTCCTGGGCCATTCCAGGAGTGCCTGTGCCTGGTGAGGGCAGGCAGAGGAGCGGGATGGGCGTGTTCTGACCGCGCCTCGCTGCTCATTGATGTGGCATTTCCAGGGTAGGATGGCTCCTGGCTGGCAGGTGACACAGCGGTTGGAGGTGTGTGCTGGAGCTGGAGCCAGGAATCAGAGTGGGACAGCTGGAGGTCTGTAAATCAGGACACTTGGAGCGTGTCTGTGCCGTGCCAAAGCTGCTCCCAGCCAGGAGTGAGCTGAGCCCTTGTCCCTGCCCAGGTCACTGCTGCCTGTGCTGGTGTTGCCACTGGAGCCAAAGGAGAGGATCTGCTCGGCTTCCACGGGAGAAGTTTGCAAAATGTGTAAAAGCTCCCAAATCGGCCTATTTCTGACCGTTTGTACAAGTTCACTGTGGTTCCCTACCCCTTGTTCCAGTGCCTGAGCACGTGCAGGGCCTCTCCTGCTTCCCACGTCCTGCTCTTCAGCAGGACAACTCCTAAAGGACATCGAGGGGCTGGAGCGTGTCCAGGGAAGGAAGGGGGCTGGGGAAGGGGCTGGAGCACCAGGAGCGGCTGAGGGAGCTGGGAAAGGGGCTCAGCCTGGAGAAAAGGAGGCTCAGGGGAGACTTTCTGGCTCTGCACAAGTCCCTGACAGGAGGGGGCAGCCAGGGGGGGTGGGATCAGCCTCTGTTCGCAGGGAACGGGGACAGGATGAGAAGAAACAGCCTTGAATTGCACCAGGGGAGGTTTGGGTTGGGTATTGGGAAAATTTCTTCACAAAAAGTGTTCTTAAACACTGGCACAGGCTGCCCAGGAGAGTGGTGGAGCCACCGTTCCAAAAAATGTGTGGATGTGGTACTCAGGGACAGGGTTTAGTGGTGAACGTGGCAGTGCTGGGTTCCTGGTTGGGCTCGATGATCTTGGAGGGCTTTTCCAACCTTAAAAATTCTTATAATCTCTGATTCTAAGACCTGCTCCTAAATCTGCCTGTTTGTGAAGATCAGACCGAGGCCTGACCTCAGGAGGAAAACCTCGGTGAGTGTGGGATTTGTGCACAGCACCATGTGAGTGTGCTGCACTCTTTTTCCAGAAGCCAAGTTGCATTTGGCTGCCTCAGGGTTGGCTGTAACTCCCATTTTTGTGCTGTAGCTTCTCTTACGCCTTTCCTCTGGTACCTGGATTAACATTGCTCCTTCATATTCTGCTGTTTTGGCACCTACCTGTGCAAACTGTGCATAGTCAAGATTGCCTCGCCGGATTTGAAGGGCAGAACAGGCCAGCACTGATTTTTCTTTGACATCTGCCTCGTGAAATCTGCTCTCTTGGTTCAATATGACTTATGGGCCATTTCGATTTGTTGGAGCTGTGGTGGAGTTTTTTTTCCCCATTGATGTGGAGGACACCAGGCCGTGCGTGGCAATGAGGAGTTCGAACCAATCTGTGGAATAGGCTCAGGAGGTGGATCAGAGCAATATTAGCAAACCACATGAATTTTTATGCCCGGCCATTAATGAAGTTCTTGTGCCTGCTCTGTTTATGGACGGTGCTGTTTGGTGTGCCGTAGATCATTTTCTGCATAACTGAAATGATTATTGCAGACGTGGAATCAATGAAATGCTCTCCTTCCAACTGGCACACTCAATTTTCCTCGTGAAATTTTGCTCGGGCTCTAACGGGAATAAACTTCCATCCGAGCCAGGCTCCAAGGACATCCAGCAGGGACACTGCAAAGGTCTGTCCTTTGCCAGCAGTCACCAACCAGTTCGTCAGGAAAGGAGCTGGGAATTGCAGGGCATGGCACTTTTTAAAAAAGGCCAGCTTGAAATGCGGATTTTGAAATAGGGGAATGGCTCCTAAGTGGAAAAAAATGGCTGCATTTAGTGACAGTGGTCGAGCACCAAACTACAAGAAGACCTGATCAGGGGGAGTCCAGAGGCACAGAACCAGAGCCAAGCTTTAGAAACCATGACCCAGGAGAAAAGATTGAAGTAGATGAGTGGGTTAACCTTAGAGGGGAACAGACAGAAGGGAAACACGAGGGTCCAACCTTCCAGCGTGCCTGGGGCTGCTGAGGAGTTTCTTCCCCAYGTCAGGGCAAAAGGTTGGTTAGCTTGGACGGCAGCAAATTTAGTGTAATAATACAGCTAAATCAGGCTTACCATGAGATTTCTAACAGCTTGAAATATGTGTTGGAATGGATTGTCTAAAGAGGTTGTATAATCTCTGCCACTTGAAGTTTTTAAGACCAAGGTCCGTATATCCAAGAGGAATCCAGCAGAGCTGCAGGCTTTGTAACCCTTCTTCAGTGTTCCCAAGTTTCTTTTTCTGCAACTAATACACACTTCTTTTTATGTACAAGAAAATCATACTTGTTTTCACTTTTTTCTCCCCRATTTTGACACGCAGCTTTTCTTTGTGCATTGTCAAGTTTGCTCGTAGATCATTTCGCTTCAAGAACATTCCCAGTGGGCTCTTTAGAAAGTCTTTTTCTGGGAAGAGGAGTTCTGTCCAGATATTTGAGAATGACACAGTGGTGGAATCCTGGAATGGTTTGGGTTGGAAGGGACCTTCAAAACCATCCCATTCCAATCCCAGCCATGAGCAGGGGCACCTTCCTCTAGTGGGAAGTTGTCACCAAACAGGTGAAGAAGGGAGAAACTGTATTTCGGATTTTTGGAGGAGGGCTCTGGCCTGGTCTGCACTGACCCTGTGTTGTGGGTGCTCCTATGATAAAATAATTACATGGAGATTTAGTGAAGAATCAATCATGTATAAATTTCCATGTTTTTATCTGGATGAAGAAGAGTTTTGCCTAAATAACAAAGYGAATTTCACCTGACAGTAAGGAGCTATCCTGTGATGGCAGCAAACAATACGTTGACATCTCCTGGTTACTTACAGGTTACTGAGCTTTTTGCAGTATCTTTTCAGTATCTTTGTCTTTTTTTTTTTTCCCACTGATTTTAGTTTCCTCTCTCTGAGCAGARAAAAATCAAATATTCAGTTGTAATAACAAATCCTCTGATGGCATGAAAACGTTATTAAACAACTCCAATAACCTCTAGAAACATAAATGTAATATAGGAGAAACACTCCTTTACAAAAGTCGATTGGAGGTAGGGTTTTGATGCAATTTGTCAAATCCATCTTGTTTCTAAAGCGTGATGGAAGTTAATATTGATTGCCATTTTAAAGCCCAGCTTGTGGGCTTTGTTCCATTCAGCTGCCAGCATTGTCATTCCCAAGGTTTATTTTTCCTGTGCTCTCAGATCGCGGAGGCTGCTGGAGCATGTTAGGGCTGGTAATAATACAACAGCTGATAAACAAAAGCTGTTGAATATCAGCACAGGAGAATGAAGTGGAATAAGAAAATCTCCCCCTGTGTCTGGGCTGTCAACCTATTAAGAGCACTAATCAAAATTTATTTTAAAAAACCCACTTGCAGTAACAGCAGCACTGCGCCCATGGTATCAATTCTTTCCCTAATCTGCCAATAATGAATATTGTCTGTCAATTATTTAATTTGAGATTTTACTATCTGACCAATAGAATTACGAGTTCCAAAATTAAAAAAATTCGTTATTACATATCACTGTTCTTTTCAGGACTGAAACTTTCCCCCGATGCCTTTAATTAAAAGGATTTATCCTCTGGCATTTCTATGTTTTCCTGAGGGTCTCAGGTGCTTCTCCCTGGGACTGTCCTCAATATGCAGATCTAGGAGCGGGGAAGTAATGCCAAAGCTTTTTCCTGTTGTTGTCACGTTCCAGTGCCCCTGATTCCCACAGAGCTGAGCCCTGGTGCCCCAGAGCTTGGGCTCTACAGGCAGAGGGACACGGGAGTGGCTTCCAGAGCAGCATTTCCCAAACTCCAGCCTTACCCCAAGCCACCGTGGAGGCAGGAGGGCAACCAGAGCCCAGCGCACGATTTGCTCTAAAATGCCAGAAGGACAACAGATCCCAGGTTTTGAGGTTCTGCAACCTACAAGTCTATAGGGAGGGATGATGCTAAACCCRTGATCCTGCAGGAATGCAGGAACAGGAGCCCCTTCTTCTCTGCCCCGAGCTGAAAGCCCCGAGCCTTTCCTTCACRGGCGAAATCAAAGACTCCCAGATAAAACCATCCGTGCCTCGTGCTGTCAGATGTCTCGATGCACTCGACACACGGAGTGCTGCTCTTCCCTTGAAGTGCTGTTTTTCATGGGAAGGTCACTCAGCTGGAAAACRCCTCGGCTGGCAGGAGCTCAGGAGGTCAAGCAGCGCATCACTGTCGGGCTGAGWTGCAGCCTCGTCCCCAGCCTCCCCAGACCCGCTTTGGGTTTTTTTTTTCCCATCCTGCAGGACGGTTTTCTCCCTGTCCTGGTAAGACTGCAGTTGCCTGTGCATTTGAAGGCTTTAGTAGCACATGTCCTTGGTGCTGCCTGCTGATTGATGGGGCAAACAGCCCCAAACTCCACATGGGTGCAAACTTCCTCTTCCCTGGCTGCCCTCGGAGAAGCCTCACCCTGAAAGAGAAGCCTCCCAGCATGATCTGTGTATGCATAAAGTGATTTATTTCAAAGGCACACTGTATTAGCAGTGCTTCCACCCATGTGCTCCTTCCCTGACGGAGACAAATCGCCATCTCAGCAGATGGTCCTGCAAAGGCAATTTGCACTTGCTTTGCCAAGTGACACGAGACTCTCTCCTGTCCCCCCTGAGTTGTCTTGTTAAAGCATTTTTGGGCTGCAGGAGCTGATCTGCAGCAGTCAGCCAAGGCACTGGGATGATCAAAGGGCTGGGGAAGTATTGAGGAAAATTTTCCTGCTGAAGGGAACTTTTAAACCTCTCCCCCCAACCCCAGCATTTACTCTGGGTGCTTAATCCTATTTAAATAACAACATGTCAAACATGCCCAGTCATCAGCTAGCAGGTGTCCCTGCTGAGAATTCCAGCTTGAAGTTTTCCTTGCRTCTCCGTGCGAGGATTTTTTCCCAAATATTGACTTTTGTTTTTCAAGGTTACTGATGATGTGCTCAGGCACATGGGTTGTTCARCCCACGTCAGGAGAAGAGGCACGTTAAGAAGATGGATGCATCTATCAGGCAAATCACCTGGCTGGCTCTGTGCTTTTGGATTTACCTGCAAGACATTGTTTGAATAMATCCCTGTTTTTTTTCTGCAATTACCTGTGCAAACACCCTCGTCTTTCAGCTCCTCAAAGAAGGAGCTCTAATTTATGATGTTTACACGGCGGTGTCTGTGTGCTGGCACCAAACAGGCTTCAATCTTCATCTCCCCCAAGAAAATAAAGTCTTATTTAAGAACAATGAGAAACCTACAGAATCAATTGCAAGAGGTTGTGTGACAGGACCTAATGTTGCACCTCCAGCTYCAGGTAAGCCAATTACTGGAGGTATGGAAGAGGATGAACTCCAGGCAGCTCTGCTCCATCCTTCTGCTGCTGGTGGWGGAAGGGAGGGCAGAGCTGGATTTGGAGATCAGACCAAATGACCTGTGCTGCTCTGGCTGTGACAGYGCTGGGGCTTTCACATGATGCCACAACTCCTCTCAGGACACTGTTCCATGATTTAATCATTCAGGTGCTTGGAATTCTATGGGTGAGCTAAAAATAGATGCTGTGTTGGAGCCATTAGACTGGCTCTGTATGTCCCAAGAGCAACAGTCCAACAGTGCTGTGAAAAAAAATGGTGTTTGGGGTTTTTTTTAAGAAAAAAAGAACAACTAAATCATTGCAAAAAACCCCAATCCAACCCACCAACCAAAAAAAAAAAAAACCAGAAAACCAAAACACAAAAACTTGTTTGCTTTGTGTACAGAGAATTTAAAAATCTTCCAAACAGTAAAAATTTAGGAGGGAGGAAAAGCAGTTAAATCAAGGATGTTTCTGTGGTGCTCTCAGGTGAAAAGCTGACTCTGGCATTGTTCAAAGTGCTTGGTAATCTTCTGTCTGAATATTTTACAATCATAATAAGAAAGAACAAAGTACTCARCCTCTTCGTTCTTTTGTAAAATTAGGCCCAGAATAACTATTAAATATATTAACTGTTCTGTGCTAGTTCATCAAATTATTCTCACACATTTTGGGCGCTGCTTTTGGGGTTTTCTTTAACAGACGTGGGGYTTTTTTGCAGTGTTCACCACCATGGCCACCTCCTCTCCGGCTCCCTGGAGCGTTTGTCATTCCGAACACGCCTCCCTCTCCTCGGTGCCTTGCTGCTCCCCGGCCAGCCAGCTGCAATGGTGGTAGCCAAAGATAATTAAAATAACRAACGGCAAGCAGTGGATAGCAAATAACAGGTATTGAACCTCTGTCTGAGCAGGTAGGGCCGTGTTTGCCTGTGGATACAGATCCTGGGATAAGTGGCTGCGGGCCAGGAGGTGTGTGCAGCAGGAACCGGGAAAAAGGAGGGGCAGGAARACTGCTGGATGAGGGGCTGTGGATTTGAGCTCAGACTGGCTGTGGCAACCCTTATTCCTACAGAATCCTGTGTGTCTGGGAGTCAGTTGGAGCTTTGCCAGCTCCAGCAGGAGCACAACCGGTTTTCAGAACAACGTTTAGTCGGTATCAGTCTTCATCTTCCAGGATTGCCTTTGTCAGCTGCCTTAATTAGATCCTCTTAATGTCCACATTAATAAATGTTATTCAGTTGGACAGAATTATATTCGGATGGCAAAGTGTATTCCGTGCTACCATTGAGATATCAATAAATGCATCCATGTGATCATCGAATCTTAGAGCAGACTCAGAACATCCCGAGCTGGAAGGGACCCGCAAGCAGCAAGTCCAGAGGAGGCACCAGGATGAKCAGAGGGATGGAGCAGCTCTGCTGGGAGGAAAGGCTGGGAGAGYTGGGAMTGTTCAGCCTGGAGAGGAGAAGCTTTSGGGTGAYCTCAGTGTGGCCTTCCAGTGCCTGAAGGAGCTGACAGGAAAYGTGGAGAGAGACCATTGACAAGGGATGGAGGGACAGGACAAGGGGGAATGGCTTCCCACTGCCAGAGGGCAGGGRTAGATGSGATATTGGGAGAAAGCCTTCCCTGTGAGGGTGGRGAGGCCCTGGCACAGGKYGYCCAGAGAAGCTGTGGCTGCCCCTGAATCCCCAGAAGTGTCCAAGGCCGGGTTGGTTGGGGTTTGGAGCAACCTGGGCTAGTGGAAGGTGTCCCTGCCCATGGCAGGGGGTGGGACTGGATGAGCTTTAAGGTTYCTTCCACCCCGTGCCCCTCCACCCCAAACCATTCTGGAATTCTCTGATTCCATGATCCAGGTATCTATGTAGTCTCCATGCTTGTGAAAATTATCAGGGAAACACCGAAAAGTTAAATAATTCACAGAGAAATAAAACTGCTTCCTGAGACTYTTRYAATGGTTTCCAAMCCAGSAGTCATGRAARATGGACYCATGTAAGAARTTTTTATTTCCTATCTTTAATTCTCTTTCYATGTTGGAGAGAACTCCTGGCAGCCTGTTCTTAAGTGTAAATGGATCTAACTTTCAAAAACTTCATTAATGTCTCATTGATTATCAGTAGATGAGCTTTTTATTAATGTACAGTGAATTGAAGTTTCATTCCTTATGATCATCACATCCCTGAAAGGGTTCAAAAACCTTGTGGATGTGGCACTTGAGGACGTGGCTTAATGTTGAACATGGTCGTGGTGCTGGGTTGGTTGTTTGTGATCTTAAAAGTMTTTTCCTACCTTAATGAYTCAGACACAGAGAGAATTCCTGAGCTCTGGGGCTGTCTCTTTCACGCTCATCCACTTATTTCGCAAATCCTGTGGTGCTCAAACCCAAATGTGCTGGTGAAACTTCTGTATTAAAACCAGCAGGGTGATGGGTGGAGGAGGCAATGTCCCTAAATAGAAGGGCAAGGCTGTGAACCAGCACTGAAGTGGGTGCAGTGCCTGCTGCACCCGGGGCAGGCTCACCCCCTTCCCTCAACTGCAGAACTKGTTAAAAGTGTGTTAAGTAACCAAAGGTAATTTAAATCCATAATCTGGTTCTTGTCTGACAGCTCTGGTATTGTATACATATTCATACCCTCCTTCAAAGATGATTCCTCTTTGTTCTTCCGAGGGTGAGAGCCTCATTGCTAATCAGAACGCTCTTCCCACTTGTAACTTGTAGCAAATGAATCTCAGCCCGTTGTTTGAATTGAAATTTTTAGCTGCCAGTCAAGACGGGTCAAATGGGAAATGAAAAAAGAAATTAGGATCACTGAGTAAAAAGAACAAATATCTGTATGCRTCCACCTGTGGCTCCATGCATTCTCTGGGATGTTAACTCCATGCAGATGGCAACTATTCACATGGCTTTCCTCTCTTAAGGAGTTCTTCCAGTTCAAAGGGAATAAATGCTTTTAAAATGCCATCCACTCACTGCAATTGACTCTGCCAGCAGGTTAAAATACCTCTGAAATGAATATTCCACTTCAGACTGGGATTTTTGATGACTGAAGTGACTCAGCTCTGTCTGCAGCAACKCTCTCCACAGTTCCTCTGGGAAAAAAAAATCCCGACTAAACAACCCACAGAGCATCCTCTACTTGGAGCTTGCYGTGCATTTATTTATGCAGCAGCAGGAACCACAGGCCCTAAACACCGAGGCCACCRCGTGCAAGATGCTTCACAAGCAGAAATCATGAGTAGCTCTCGTCTTAATGAATTTGGAGTGGATGACTCCACCCAAGGCTTGAGCAGAAATGGAAGCACAAAGGTCTGGTGGCTGCTCTAAGGCCCTGGAGGGGGTCACTAGCAAAAGGAGGATTAGAAGGCTCTCCAGTCCTCCCCCCAGCACTGCTTTAAATCAATAAATGCCGGGTTGCAGCCTCCAGGCGCTGCTAATGTGAGGCATTAGAAACAATTCCAGCGGTTTAACAGCCGGCTGCAYGATAACCTCCGGTATTTTGAACCGGGCTCGTTTTATCTCACGGAAACACCTTTTCCAGCTGGGAGAATTATGCAGCACTTGCCCTTAAAGCCTTGGTAATTGCTGCAGGTAACCCCTTGGCTAACTCAGCTCTGGGCTTGCAGTGCTCCTCAGTGTCCCTCGTGGGGTAACACGCGGAAGGGAGGTCACGGTGCCGGCGCAGGGACATTTGTCCGGCACAAAGGCACCACGTCCCTGCCTCGGATAGTGCACCTCATCTGGTGTCCTCACACTGGGAGACAARGACAAAGGAGATGGGCAAATTACAACCTTTTTAGAGTTATTAGAYGTAGGTGGCTCTCAGAGTATAAAATGTTCGCTAAAATGTGAAAGCTCCTTTGTCTGACGCGTTTTTACCGCTAAACATCGGAATTATCTGCCTGAAATCAGTGAAKTCATTAATTTGCACTGGCAGACACACGAATGCCAACAGAGACAGAATCATCCCTACAAGAGAGGATGCCAATGGCTCCTCTGGATGCATCCTACTTTTTTCTAATTTTTTTCTTTCTCAACAATAAGCCAATCTCTCTCCCCGTGTATCCTTGCAACAAAAGCTTCTGAAGGTGGATGTGCTGCCCTGAGTTATTCCCTGACTCTGGCTCTCCTGCTTTCCTGCTGGAACCCTGAAAAGGCAGAAAGGGATTTTGACAATTGAAGTCGCAGGCGGGTTTGCTCTTGGTGCTGTTGTAATTTCCTTGCTCAGAAAAATGTCTTTCACACTTGGGTAATTTCTTTGCATTGTGCATGTTATTCGTAGTCGAGTGAAGTTGAAAATCCTAAAAGATGCTTTAACTTAGCTCTTTCTACTTGGAATTGCTTAGAGAAATATTTATGGGATTATTGTTTCGCCTTGCTTTTTTTTCAGTCAGTCTCAGTCGGAAGAAAGAAAGCAAACCCCCCCCAAACATATCCTGCAGCAAACCAAGGCAGGCTTATTGGGGTGGTGATATTGGAGCAGGGCTTGAAGCGGGCTGTGTGATGCCCTCTGATGGTGTTCCATGGGAATTTAGGGATGAGATAGCCCCAAGAGCAGAACCGCGCTGCTCAGGGACATTGCGTTCATAATTCACTAAGTGGCATAGGCAGAGGGGTGGGCTGTGATTTCTCTGATAAAGTTCCTGCTGTATGGATTTTATCCTATRACACTCTCAGATTTCACCTTCCCCACTGCTGCCCCTGCCCCGTTTGGGCCCAGCACCAGGCACCCAGGGACAGGGATGCACATCCCACTGCCGGTGTGTCTGTTCCTGGGATGCAGCCCAGGTCCTGCACCGTGGGCTGAGACCCTCACCTGGCATTCGATGTGTGTGCAGAGATACTCCCACAAGGGTCTTCTTGTTCCCTATTTAGTGCTTTATAACCCTGCTGACTGGGCAAGACCTCACAGACTTGGGCCAAGGTCTGAGTTCCCACCCCACAAGAACCGATTCTTGCTGTATTTGGGTCGCAAAGACCCTTCAGCTTCCTGCCCAATATCTGTCAGAAGGTTCTAGAATTCCTGAAGCCTGCCTGAATCACTACAGCAAGGCAGGCACAGTCCAGCTTTTGGGTAGGTTTTCCCCATAAGAATTATCTGGGTTTTTGCTTCCCTGCACATGCCAGAATCAAGTCATGAGTYGGAGCTGGACAAGGGCGGCCGAGGTCTCAGGTATCTGAGCGATGCTTTCAGAGAARGTTCACCCCATGACAGCAATTTATTACCTTTATCAATTATTTGGAAGAGGGGACTTGATTGATAGAGTGGGAAAAAAAAAAAGATACGTAATTCAAAGAGTAAAGAGGCAAAGTTGACAGAGAGCTGATAAAAATGTAACTTTCATTTTTCRTTTGACCGAGCCACTGCAAACAATATGTATTTTAACAGAGCCAAAGGAAAGGTCTTGCATTTTGTAACAAAAACGCCACTGGAATATCTTGCTAATAGCAGCAGAGTCGACATCAGAGGAAATCTTTACACCAAGGGTGGAATTTTGGGGTTTTATTTTTCCTAGACACTCGATGGGATTTGATGAAAGAAATGAATTCRGGGAAGTTTTATGTCTTGTGCTCCTTATGACCTCAGAATCAACAAATCTATTTCAAAAGACTGTGATAGTGTTGYGAGAGGAGTTTTGCACAGGTGAGGGAAAGTCGGGTAAAAAAGAAAGTTCTTATCTCTAAAGAAATGACCTAACTTAGAAACAAACCAACCCTAAAAACTACAGAGGSAAATTAATAGCATAAAATAACCTGAATAATAACTATTTGCTGATTTGCTGTCAGTCTGGATCAGATCAGGAGAGGATGCTTGGGTGATTATGTATTGCCAACTAAGCGAAACATTAAATTTTCATTATTCAGAGCTGGAAATTGTATGTAAACCCCCTCTAGCTCTGAGGGGAAACACAGGCCTTATTCTGCCAGGTCCTGAGCCTGCTGTCTACTCCTGCAGCCATGAATAATTTACTGCCTGTCCTGCACCAGCGCTGTGGTGAAAGGGAGAGCCTCGTTTTTGGGGAGCCAGGTCGAACACGGGAGGCGGCACTTTAGCCATGGTCTTTAATTCCAGAACTTTGGAGGAGGGACAAGAAAAGGCTCTGCCTTTGTGTGCACCAGCCTTTGAGTTTGGGGCCGTTTGGAGGGATTACAGACGCTGTATTTTAGTGCATCCCAAGCGGGAAAAACCTCTGTTGCAGTGACAGATCATCAGCCTCCAGAGCCTGCTGGGCACAGCTCCGTGGAAACCGTTGGAAAAACCCCCTTTGGATTCGCGGCTTTGAGGCCATTCCTGTGTGTGTCCTCGGGTGGCACCTTCCTGCTGCTGCTTCTGACTTCACGCTCTGAACATCTTAGAAAATTGGCTGCGAAACCATCATTTTTATTTCTTTTAAACTTTTTTTGCTCTTTTCAAAGCATCTTTGTGGAGCGCGTTGCGGGTACGGTCCTGAMAAAACAATCCTTTCACTCCACACCGTTTTCTGCAACGTGCCCGAGGTTTTTGAGGTTGTAAAACTTCAGTGAGAACACCCTCATTWAAAAAAAAAAATCAAACTGCTTTTGTTTACTATTGAAGCCCAGTCCCCTTCTGCTCTTGTGCTCTGCATCTTCTGCTCTGCAGTAAAATGAACTTTTCCTGAGCCTTCTAGTTGGGCTTTTTCCATCTGCCTGTGGTACCAAGTGATGTTACCTGCACTACTTTTATCTGCAAAGCATTATTTTCACAGCCCCAGCTCCCAGGCTGGATGTTTCTCACATTTTGCTGTGTAGGTACCATTGCTGTTACAGCTGTGCAGCGGCACTGGGAACGGGAAAAGGGGAAAAGGAGGAGCTGGGAAAGTGAGGCTGGTGGTGTGCACGTGGGGAAAAGGGAGGTGCACGCAACAACCCCCCCCCAAGCTTGTGCTGGGCTTTGATAGAGCAACYTGGGCTAGAGGAAGGTGTCCCTGCCCATGGCAGGGGGTGAGACTGGATGGGCTTTAAGGTCSCTCCTAACCCATTCCCAGATTCCATGATTCCACAATACACAGTTCAGTCATTGTAGCATTAAACACTGGATATTCCTGAACTCTGGCGTATGAAATCCRGCCCTTTCTTCCAACTGAGGGTCAAATACTTTTCAGCTTTAACTCCATACTTTTACTCAGTTTATGGTATTATTCATATTAGGTTGCTACTTCTTTTGTTGGTCATTTTAGGCATCTATCTATAGATGACTACAACACGAGAATCCTTTGGCAGAGCCATGAATTTCCAGGGATTTAATGTTCATAGCTGGTAAATACAGCAAAGACAGCTCAGCTGAAATRTCCCTTTCTTCTGGCTGGCCCTGTGGCCATGCTCACCTGCACACAGGTGCAGATACCCACACGTGTGTTCACAAACCCACTACTCCCCACTCAGTCAGGCTGCTCGGCACCATTAACCTCCTGAAATATCCTTKCAACTCCTCCAGCTTCAGTGGGTTGCAACTGGGATTCTAAATATTCCAGGGAATGGTCCCGGCCCCAAGGCTGCCAGAGCTCCAGGAGCGTTCGGACAACGCTSCCAGGGTTGCACAGGGTGGGATTGTTGGGGTGTCTGTGCAGGGACAGGGCTTGGACTGCATGATCCCTGTGGGTCCCTTCCCACTCAGGATATTCTGTGGTTCAATGAACTATGAAAACMCTCAGTCCCAAAATCCAACCTGAGGCACGACCAAACTCTGCTTCGTGGTCACCACTGCTTATCTCTGCTTTAGTTCCAGTCCAAGGAGCTGTTTTGTCATGGCAGCACCAGCCCCTCTTGGGCTGAGGGTGTATTTCAGTCAGAAAGCAATCCGGGGAAAATCTACTGCTTTGCAAATCTCCCCATAAATCTGAGAGCCCACTTGCCTCGCAGTGAAGGGTTATCCTGCGGAGTGAAAGGGAACAGAGCCCCTGGAGTTGCCATCTGACTTGAGTTATATTTAACCTGGAGAATAAACTCGGCGTAAGAGTTATGCTGCACCATTAAAGGGCAGTCGATGTGCCAGCCTCAGAACGACCGTAAGGTCATCCACAGCCTCCCACCAATTACTCTGGAGCTAACCCCRATAACCAGGTTTTAGCTAAATCATGGAGAGCTGCACTGCTCCCAGACTTTTTCCCAAAGACTTGGAGGGACGAGCAATTTAAAATTGGGGGTTTAATGTGAACTCTGCTGATGCCAATGTGAAAAAAAAGAAACTGAGCAAAACCAGTCAAATGTAGCTTGGAGAGAGACTGTTTGCAAGGGCCTGGAGTGGCAGGACAAGGGGCGATGGCTTCCCACTGCCAAAGGGCAGGGATAGATTGGGTATTGGGAAGGAATCCTTCCCTGTGAGGGTGGTGAGGCCCTGGCACAGGGTGCGCAGAGAAACTGTGGCTGCTCCATCCCTGGAAGTGTCCAAGGCCAGGCTGGACGGGGCTTGGAGCAGCCTGGGCTAGTGGAAGGTGTCCCTGCCCATGGCAGGGGGTGGAATGGGAAGGGCTTTAAGGTCCCTTCCAAACCAATTCCAGSATTCTCTGATTCCATGATCCAGGTATCCATGCAGTTTCCATGCTTATGAAAATGAATATGATCAGGGAAACACTGAATATTTAAATAATTCACAGAGAAATAAAACTGCTTCCTGAGACTCTTACAGTGGTTTCCAACCCGGCAGTCATGGAAGATGGACTCATGTAAGAAATTTTTATTTCCTATCTTTAATTCTCTTTCCATGTTGGAGAGAACTCCTGGCAGTCTGTTCTGAAGTGTAAATGGATCTAACTTTCAAAAACTTCATTAATGTCTCACTGATTATCAATAGCTGAGTTTTTATTAATGTATGGTGAATTGAAGTTTCATTCCTTATGATTCTACCACTTTTTCCTCTTCTTTCTACTTTCAGCAGATGGATCATTAAAGGGTCCCTATAGCATAAACTTATTTAAAGATATTCCTGACTGCTTTGGCAATAGAAAGAGACTTGGAATTTAGTTTCTAAAAGTCAGTATCCCTTCATTTAATGTAATTACACAACCACATAATTTTTAAAAATGAGACATTAACTCCACATTTATGATATTTAATGTTCTCGGTGTGCAGATGGAATGCATGTAAATGTGAAATTTAAAAAATGGTATTTTAGAAACACTCTACTCCAAGACCTTCTGTACATGACTTGGGGGAATCAGCGGCAAATCCGTTCCAGGTGTGAGTTATGGATGATAAAAATCTGGGGAACCTGTCTAATAAATAATGGCACTAAAACCCTCTGCCACAGTTCATATTTCTAATGTGGAAATGTGCAGCCTGGTGTGACTGAAATGTGAATTTTGTGCCTTGGGATCTGCTCCCCCAGGGGAGGACGAGGGGATGGATCCTCCTTGGTCACACYGACGGGAGTGGACGCCGAGTTTCTGTCATCAGGTCCAACTTTTGACCCGACCTAAACTTTTATAAGTGACCCAAAGTTTTGTCCTGGAGTTGAGATCCTACCTGTGCATGGCTTGGATGGTTTGGATGGTTTTTTGGGCTTGTCACCTTGTCCAGTGGCCTCCATATGGATCCAACATCCCCTCCCAAGCCGGTCTGACTGTAACAGACATCCCAGGCTCAGTTTTCCCCGATGAGCTGAGTCTCTCTGTGGTGTCTGTTGGATGAAATTCCCACTTATTTGCGTTCCACGTGGAATCAGACTCCCTCCATACACTAAATATTAAATTATACACAAAATACATATGGTAACAGGATCAAAACGAACACTCAGGATGCACTACCAAGAGGAAAAGTAGCACAGAAATAAAAGCCCAAGGGGTCTGTGCCGTGCTGTTTCTCTTCTCTGTATTTCCCAGTCATTTTTGCAGTTGCTGCTGTCCTATAAGAAGAGAAAACTCTTCAATTTAAGGTGATGCTTTAAAACTCCCTTGTCAGCCTGGAGATTTGAGCTGGCCATTGGTATTTCTTGCAGTGAGGAAAGAGGTGGGCAGCAGTGAGTCATATTCAATATCTATCATAATATAATTCTAGATTCTGGGTTCTGACAGATACTTGAGCTGCAGAGGAAGGGTCATGAGTGACAGAGTCATATAAAGAGAGGGAAATGAGATGTCAAGGCAAGTTAATGGGGCTCTTTTGATATTACAGCTCTCCTGGCTTTGGTCAACCCCCAGCAAAAGTGTGCTTGGAATCACGGAAAAATCATGCCTGAAAAAACAGGTTAAATTCTTGGGAAAAAAGGGTTAAACGGGCTAAACTGTTGGGCGAATTTTAAAGGCTCTATTTCCACCTCCATTGGCTTAGGTGGTATTGGAAGGAAAAGGCAAGTGAAACTACCATAGACCTCTTAAATCCAAACCAAGAATTACAGATTCATAATATTTTTCAAGCTAAAACTATGTTTTTATATATTTTTTTTTTAACCTAGGGCAGTTTTCTTTCATTTTTCTCCTTATAAATGGGATCAAAGTTTTAATTCGATCTCAAAGTGTCTTTTTTGTTCAGTTGTTGAATTATAAAAACCGAACCCAAACCCAGAGAGTTCTGAGTTCAGTATTTGCGAAGTAGCTTCACTTTTATCCCCCTCTTTTCGTCTGTTTTGTCTTCGCAGGGAAATGTGAAGAGGTCGAGAAAAGGAACTTTCATAATTAAATTATTCACAAAAAAGTGAGCAAACCAGAACATCCCACTTTCCACTAATAAGCTGCACTTCCCCCCCCCCATTAATATCCGTTTTGCTAAAGTTATTAAGATGACAAATGGTCGTCAATACTTCAGTTTTACAATCAGGAGCGCACTTATTTCTTATCCACACAACTCCTTCTGACATCAATCACCTTAACCTCGCATTGTTTGTGCTTCAGCAGGCTTTGGCACCGCTGCAATTATCTCCTGCTGTTTAATGAAGCAGTTGGGTTTGGAAGGCGGAACTGGAGCCTGACAGACGACCAGGAGGCGAGGAAGCTGATGTGGGAGCTGGCATGGATTTGCATCCAATGCGGGCGTGGAGCCGTTTGTGTGGTCTGTGGTCTGCCTCAGGTGGGGTGTCTGGAGCTTTTTTAGGGTTGAACTCACACACTGAAATGAGAGTGGCAGGGAGGGCTGTCCAGGCTGTGTGGGAGAACATCCCTTTGCCRGGAGATGTTTTCCCAGGCACGGTGGGTACGTCCCACCCAGCACCACGGCGGGGACCCCCGGAAGGGGTTTTTGGTTGTGGAGTGGCTCTGGAAATGTTGTGACCTCTTTCTGCTGTGAACAAGCAAGAAGGGAGCTGCCAGGAAACATGGAGAGAGAGCATTTACAAGGGATGGAGGGAGAGGACACAGGGAATGGCTTTCCACTGCCAGAGGGCAGGGTTAGATGGGATATTGGGAAGGAATTGTGAGGGTGCGGAGGCCCCAGCACAGGGTGCCCAGAGAAGCTGTGGCTGCCCCTGGATCCCTGGAAGTGTCCAAGGCCAGGTTGGATGGGGCTTGGAGCAGCCTGGGATAGCAGAAGGTGGGTGGCACTGGATGCRTTTTAAGGTCCCTTCCATCCCAAACCAGTCTGGATTCTATAATTCTGTGAATTGCACTCTTTGTATCTTGGAACAGCCTTGCTGGCCCACACTCAGGTGTTGTGGCTATCAAAACTTTTTTAAGCACCAATTAGTCAACTTAATAATTCCTGAAGCCATTCCCTGCCCTCACATTCCATGGAAGGTGGTGAACAGCTGCCATCCAGACAGTCACAGAATCACAGGATCCCAGACTGGTTTGGGTTGGAAGGGACCTTAAAGCTCATCTGGTTCCAACCCCTGCCGTGGGCAGGGACACCTTCCACTAGTCCAGGTTGCTCCAAGCCCCRTCCAACCTGTCCTGGTCATGTGGAGTTAATTTCTCTCGGGCAGGCAGGAATTTGGAGGACAATGTGCAGAGTGATTCACATGCCGAGGATGGCCCTGTTAGCAGTGCCACGGATGCTGATGCTGCTCTGGCTCCTGACAGTGATGAGTGGGGTGTAATATCTGATAAAGATTAGAGGCCTCAGAATCCAAACAAAGCTCCTGAACAGGAATCCCAGGATACCAAAACACCATTTACAAGCTCTGACAGCGAGATAATTGGCCTGGGTGTGGCTCCTACTTACTGGAATAAATGATGACAAATAGTGACTCTGTCTGGACTTTGACTGGGGAAAATGGAATGCTCACAGATATATTTTTATATTATTCCTGCTGTCAGAAGTCTGGAGAAGGGAAYGTCTGTGCGTTTGTGTGTGATCTGTGGGTAGAGCAGGGCTGGCTGTGCACAAGCCAAGTTCTGCATTGCTTCCTTGTGACTCCCACCCCGTGCTCCTTCCYCCATCACGTCCCGTGTGCCTCATCCATAAAACCCACGCTAGATCCATTCCTCCTTCTGCCACCTCCCACCGTCATCATTCTTGTCACCCGTGACTTTKCCATCACTGAAGAATTTTCTCTTGACCCGAAAATGGGATTGTCATCTCAAGATGGATCGTGAAAGGAGGAAACATTGCTCAATGAATCCATTCCTAACTCTCCTCCGTGAAATAGTGGGAAGCAATGTCAGGATATGTGATGTCCATCCATCACTGTCAAAGTGCCTCAGAAACCATCAATTTATGCTGCCCTTTCCTGCAGCCACCTCTGCCTGACCAAGCTACTCCAGGTGATATAAAACRCACCCTGGGAAGGGGAAACTTGCTGGAAAAACAGAAAATAAGGCAGGAAGAATAGATCTCTTTTCTCTTTACCCTCCTGACAGTTTCAGGGGGAATTTTTTGAGCCCTCTCAGATCCTTTTTGGAGGTCTGCAAGGAAGATGATGCTGGGGAAAGGGACAGAGGAGCACTTTTGGTCAGCTCCATGTGTCAGGAGGTATCACTTTGTCCTCATACCTAGAGAGGCAAATGCAGTTTGGGCAGCAGGGCTGGCTGGGAAGCTGGGCCCGGCTTCCTGACTCCAGGAATTGTGCATTAACCTTTGCATTTCAATTCACTCCTGCTATTGAGCAGTGCACGAAGTTGGGAATTTATAGGGAGAGTGTTCACATGGCTTTTAGTGGGGTTTTAGCCTTAAACTACAGGAGTGGTCTTGAGCTCTAGGACAAGCAGTGCATTTATAAAATTAAAATAATAGAGAGAAAATAAAACCCAGTTAACCTGCAGGCTTATTCTCTTCAAAACTGTGCCTGCTTTCACCACAAATGGGGAGAGGTACATTTGTCAGTGCAGTGTTAAACACGAGATGCTGAGCTGCCAGCAGGAACATATTTGTTATGACAGGCAAGATGAAGTATCCACTGTCTTTTAACCAAGCAAATATTGCAGGACTGCTCATTACAAATTCAGAGATCTGTCTTCATCACACAGCCCCCTTCCTGCAGTTCCAAATTCCGAGCTGGTGARTGACTGGAGAGTGGTTCAGCTGGCAGAGCCTGGGTTAGGCAGTGTGGATTTTCCCCCTGCATCACCATTAAAGACAGAATGCTCACCCTGTGCAAATGAAAATGAAAATGAACATTTCCCCTTAGAGGAATGTGGGTAGAGGAGCGATGGCAGAGTGAGAGTGGAAAGGGCAGAAAGAAGTACCCCACGTCCACTKGTTTGGTAACTGGGATGGGATGAAATGGAAAGGGATGCAGGTTTTCAGATTCAAGCTCTATAAACTGAGTGAGTAGTAATAGGGCATCTGTCGAAACTGCTGGTTCCAGTTGTTCACAAAATATTCCTGGTGACTCTCGCCCCTCTCCTGATTCTGCTGTTGGAGTAGGAAGTAGAAAAACTTTCTTGAGGAGACCTTTCCAGCTAACTTGGCAGTTACTTCACCTTCTCCTTTTCCCCACTGAACCTCCCATTCACAGGCAAGGCAGACACTTCACCAGAGAAAAAGATGATTTCTCAGGGGCCAGGAGGGGATGTTTTTTCAGCACTTGARTCCAGCTGAGTAACAAAGGGAAGAATAACCCACTTCAAGCCTTCAGAGCACACATTTTGCACAGCCCTTCAGCTGTCAGCACACGCTGCCCGAGCTCACCCATCACCAGCTCCTCACATCGTGGCACATTTGTTAAATTGAAAGGTGCCTCTCGCGGAATGAATCTCGAGGAAAGCATTGCCATTCACTGCAGCCATTGTTGGTGCCTCCAACYGAAAACCCTGCGGAATTTTCTCATTAAGGGAAGTACTCATGGGCCACAGGACAGGGAGCAATTGTGTGCAGGATTTGTGTTGCTTCAGCCTGGCTACGCTGTTGGAAAGCATTGACCTGAACCGAGGTCRATTGGAGAAATATCCCTGTGAAAACTTCTGTTAATTTTATAACAGCACGTTCCAGMAGCAAGGAAGGAAAGAGAACTCCTGTAATGATAATAATGCAGGTTATTTCTCTTGGCTTGCTGTCACAGATTAAGGTGACACGTCCATCTGAAGCTGCCTGTGACAGGCTTTTCACAAAGGCAGCTCTCTGCATCTAGATGTCGGCGTTTGGGTTTCTTTAGGATCTTGGTGATCCTTTCAAAGTACAGGTAGATGCTTAAAAAAGATAAAGGTGTGTCAGTAGCTGAAAACATCTTGATATGCTTTTAGATTAAAGGTAAGAGGAACTTCTCCAGGGGGAACAGCCTTTTCACAGAGAATCCTGTTTCACCCAGCGCAGAGGTTTCTGGGCAAACCTCCTGTCGCCCTGGGTTTTGCAGTTTTTCGATGTTTTCCATTTTTGTAACAAAGTTCTCATACTCTTTCTATAAACATAGCCATGTTTTGCTAACCGTTCCTTTGTTGTTTGCATTCCATTCTCCTAAGCAGAGACGTTTGATGGATTTTTCCTTTAACCAGTGTCATTGAGAGGTGGTAACCTCACCCTCCAATCCACAGTAGCTTCTAAGAACATATAAATAAGCAAACTCAGAGTCATCCAGCCCCCTTTCTTGCTCYTTCKTGACAGAACTGAGTCCGCGTGGTTTTTTCGTGTCCAGGTACGACAACCTCCCACTTTGCACAAACTGATTTTAAACACACAAACAAACAAACAAACAAACATTGAGTGGTTTTTGCMAAATATTACCATGCTGATTCATTTCATGGCATCCTGAGTTTATTGCTGAGAGCAGAGAGGAGCAATTTTACTTTTGGAGAGCCTGGCAGGACTCACGGAGACAGTGGAGGTGGGACGAGCCCTTTCCTGTGGTTGAAGTGCTCGGGTAATTACAGGAGTGTCTCACTTAAAGGACCTTTAGACCCTGACAGGGTCCAAACATGCAGGGGGCACCTGCTGGAGACTGCCAGGCTGTTTTTGTAAAGCCCAGATCTCTCGGCACACCAGGGGTGGTTTTTTTTGAGGAGCTGAAAAATGTGTGTATCTGTGCATCCACAGAGCCCTCCCAGCTSCTCCCTTTTAGTCCCAGGACATCCCTGGAGCAGACGTGGATGTTCCTGAGTCAGCCAGCTTGGGGYTGTCCCTGCCACGGGAACAAAGAGCTGAACGCAGCCCACGTGGGTGCTGCAGCAAAGGTGCCCACACCCAGCAGGATCAGGGGGATCCAAGGTTCGTCTTTCTTTCCATGGGCTGTGAAAAGGATCCCTGTGTTGTCACCCCCTCTGGTGACAGGCAGCCCGTGCCAGGCGCCGGGGATGTCAAAACACGGCGTTATCCTGGGAGGAGCACCAGGTGCCTGCAGAGGAGGAAATTGCTGGTTTACCTGGTGTTTAAGGCACGTTAATAGTGCAGTCACTTTGATTTCTTAAACCCTAACCAAAGGCTGTATTCAAAAGCTGCCGTCTTCGGCGCCTTTGCAATCGAATTACAGTCCCCCACCCCGTATTTTTGGATCTTAAATAATTCCCTTTTGTGATTGCTTGACAAGAATCAGACGTCCTCCCACCCCATGCCAGTGTCTGCTGCATGTTTAATGTCTTTATCTGGTTCTACTTGCGTTAGTCATCCGAGTGTTTGACAAGTATACATCCCTGCCTCTTTAGATATATTTTTATTCATCTATTCATGGGCTCTGTGCAGCTTCTAATATCCATCATTGCCATTGCCTGAAATTAAAGTTAAACTGCTTTCTCCCGTGGCTTAGCACAAACAGATATTGACGATGATTTMTTTAAACCCAGCTTTTCTCTTCACYAGGACTCACACTCATCCAACTGGCCCAAATCCCCAGGACTTTGCTGTCTCACAGGATGGGAGTGTGGAATGGGAAATGATCCTGCATCTCTTACAACCTCCCCTGATGATAGGCTGAGTGCCTATATTGTCTTTTTGGGTATTTTGAACCTTTCTTAGAGCTGCTGGGGCATTGTCCATTTTGATATTTGGTGGCGTGCCTCATTTCATGGCAAATTTCCATTTCCTTACCGAAGTTTCACAGCAGCCTCTGGGTCTGATGTTGTGTTTGGAGCTGGCAAATGCGGGCACAGCCCTTCACAACTGCAAGATTGGCTCGGGAGGAATGAATAAGTCAAAAAGTTTTTCCTGGCTCGTGTTCCTGCTGTCTGCTGCTCACGTTCTGCTCCTGCTGTGTGCGGAGTTCCTGGTTTTCCAAAACTCCCTCCTTACACTGGTGGTCCTGTTGCCTCTCCCCACCTCAACTTCTCCTCACTTTCCCCAAAAAACCTCGGTCTGTTGCCATGGAAGATGACAAAGAGCCCCACGGCAGAGTGCCTGGGCTTGGCATGGATCAGCTTTCCCGTTGTCCGTAGGGTCAGCAGCTCCCATCCATATCCGTGGAGGGAGGACAGGCAGGGGGAAGGATCCAGGTGTCAAACGGAATTTTTGGCTGGATCAGCTCCAATCAGGGTCCTGGTGATGGTCGAGGGTCTTTGGCCATCCCTGGAAGTCTGACATCGGTGAGTGCTTTCGGTGAGCCTGGGTGACTTTGGAATACATCCCATCCTTATCTTCACAATTCCTGCTTTAGTTCTGCATGGAACACGGATGGAAGCTTCATCTGAGACCTCTCCAAGTCAGCAAGTTGGTCCCTTCCTGCTCAGGTTATCCTGTGAGTTCAAGCACRACCTGATAGAAAAGGAGAGCCAAAAGATAACTTGTGGATTGTGGATTTTATTGGGAGGTAGAAACTTCTTTGGTGCAGGAGCCAAAGAGCAAGGGGTGAGAAATATTCCTGTTTCACAGACTTCACACTCCATATGGTAAATATATATTGGCTGGATTCACTGGGAATGGACCAAAGGTTTGGCTCTGGAGAAAGTGTGGCTGCAGTGGAGATGCTAAAATAGGCATAAATCAACATCAACTTATTTGGGACTGGAAGTTTGTGTTGCATGTAATGTGTGAAAATAAATCACAGCACAGCTAAATAGTCCAATATTCATGTGCTGAGAAAGGTGAGGCTAATTTTAAATAACTCATATCTAATATCTAATTTTAATGCCTCTGTGTTCCGTACAGTGAATTCCAAATATCTTTAAAAATCTCTATTGGCCTCTCCACCATCACAAGAAAGGAGCCTTTTAAAGGACTGCTTTTAAGCAAGGTGAAAATCTATGTTTCAGGAAACACTTGTGGAAAAGCTGCTGTTCCTGGCTGCAGCCTCGGCTTTCCAATGTAAAAAGTGATACTTGATTTAGGGAATTTTGAATGTTCYGTGCAGATTTCCATGCTTCAGCCACATCTATCAAGTATGTTCTGAATTGTTTTAGATGAAAATAAGTATTTTTTTGGCAGTCTTTGTTGCTGAGATGCATTTAGTGAGAGAGTCTTATCCTTTTCTCTTCTCCTGGTGAAGCTCTTTTGACAGACATTGAGTAAAAATCAGGCTTTAAATTTGCACAGTTTCCCCCACATGTAGGAAATGACCAAATGATTTAGGAAAGTAAAGTCAGTTAAAACAGAGGATCTACTCTCCCACTTTTTGGAGGAGATGGGGAGCAAAACTCCATAGGAATAGCGATAGAAAATTATCAAAATTAGGATGTGAAATTGCTTTAGGGACTTTTTTTGATTTTGTGTTTGTATGGGATCTGGCAAATTAAAGATGATGGCAGATGCCTAATTCCAGGATAAATTAGATCAGTTTTGTTTCTCTGAGATTACTCAAATATCGATTTATTTTACCTTATCTGGCTCATGCTGAATTTTCTCTACTACTACAAGGAAAAGTTTTTATTAATCTCTTAATTTTTGTTAAGACAGATGAGTGTGAAAATGTTATGGTTTTTCTAGGGGTACAGTGCTCTCCTAGAAGCTGAAAAATGGTAGCAGCTTTACCAACCATCCAGATACATCAGCTAAAATTCCAGCAATGGCTTTTCCCCCTTTTTTCTGTATTTTTGGGATATGCAGCGAAGACCTATTGCCTAAAACAACCAAACAATATATCCGAGGATAAACACCTCTGTTTTTCACTGGAAAAAAATTGTCAGTGTGCAGTGCTGY
Source organism: Amblyornis subalaris (assembly GCA_018881555.1). NCBI lineage: Eukaryota > Metazoa > Chordata > Aves > Passeriformes > Ptilonorhynchidae > Amblyornis > Amblyornis subalaris. Next base: position 6,199,548 of record JACAXG010000049.1, read on the forward strand.
CCAGACCTGCTCCGGAGGAATTCCGGAGGCGTCCATGGATTCACGGAGGACATCCCCACATCCCGCAGCTTTGTTTGTCTCAGCCGCAGGCCCCCGGAGTGCTCTGCATCTGTTGAAAAGTCAGCCTTAATTTTTTTTCTTTTTCCCTTTCCTTCTTTTGAACGCAGGGCGACCAACTGGTTCCTTACATTCGTGGTTTTTGATCCTGAGACGATTGTGAGCAACACGTCTTTTAGGAACATTTGTCCTCTTTAACAAATACCAGATTCTACTTGGATTGTAATGCAATTCAGATGAGTTCTACCGAGCGTTGAATTGTGAGCGTTTTGCATCCACTTTTATAATTGAATGTTGTGCCAGGTTTGCTGATCTTTCTTTTTATTTTTTTTTTTTCCTTCTCTCATCTCTTGGCTGTGCCTGTTTTGTCACTCCTCACGGTGGTGGAAGCAAGACACACACGGGGAAGGAGCTGGATTTTTGCACACCGAGTTATTCTCTGGAGCAAATGCCAGTCTGTGAGAAATTCAAAGGATGATGATCAGGAAAGCAACAATTTTTATGTCTTATTGTGCTGGGTTTGGCCGGGGTAGAGTTAATTTTCCTTACAGAGGCTGGTGTGGGGCTGTGTTTGGGATTTGTGCTGGAAGCAGTGTTGGTAACACAGGGATGTGCTCACACTGAGCCAAGGAATTTTCTCTCCCYGCTCCAGCAGCAAGGGGCTGGGAGGGGACAGAGCCAGGCCAGGTGACCCCAAGGGATCCAAGGGGTATTTCACATGTYCRGTATGTTCAGAGTGATGGTGTTTGTCTTCCYAAGTCACATTCTGTGGGAATGTTCCCTGCTCTCCTAGAGGTGCTGAACACTCACCTGCCCATGGGAAGCAGGGAATGAATTCCTTGATTTGCTTTCCTTGCGTGCACAGCTTTTGCTGTCCCCAATGACCTGTCTGACCTCAACCCATGAGTTTTCCCTCTCTGGTTCTCTCCCAGATCCTGCTGCGGGGAGCAAGGAGCTGAGCCGTGGTTTTGGGATCCACCCCGACACTTGCTYCCAGTGCAGCTCCTGCAGTTCCTGCAGCACAGAGAGCACAGGGAGAGGCTGGAGGCTCAGCAGGGAGCTCCAAGGGTTTGAGGAACTGCTGACTGAAGAGACCAAAGGTTTATGTGTCACAATCTGCTGCGTATTACAGCGTGCATGTGCACTTGAGTGTTTCTATTTATCCCTTCTTTCCTCATTCTCCTGTTTCACAGAGCTATGGATCATTGGAAAAGGGGCTGCCCTGGCCACCTCCTGCCTCCTTTGACAGGAGTTTACTGCTGCAGCAGGAGGCCTCTGGCGCTGAAYGTTTTCCATGGAGCACACGTGTGATCCAGCCCTTTTCTTCTGCGGCTCAGGAAAATGCATCCAGAGCATGGATGGATGGATCCCAGAGTTATCCYGGCTGGATAACTCTGGGATCAATACCTCTTGTTTAACTGCTTTAGATGCYTTCAATTCCTGCTCCTCTCCAGCTGAGCTCTCGTGTGGAAACCCTCACAAGCACCGGGATTGCCCTCGAGTCCAGCCAGCTCCTTGTCTTCCCACRTCTGGTTCATTCCAGCTCGACTGACTCTCTGAAGTTCCACTTGACTTCCACAAACAATTATGTAACATTCCCCTAAAAGTGACATGGGAACGGGATCTCTGATAAGGAGTAGGGCAACAGCTTCAGAGTCCCCAGGCTTGCCATCTGCGGCTGGTGACAGTGACACTTCCATTGACTTCCATGAACTTTGGTGGTTACGAAAAGAGRATGGTTTCTGTTTTACAAAGACCTTATTTACTCTAACACATCCTGAATGCTGACGTGCTCCTCCTTTTTTATCCCTTCAGCATGACACTAAGTTTCCCCCTCCTGTGTTATGCAATTTGATTATATGCAGACCTTGAATGTCATTTTCTAATCCTCCGCGGTTCATTTGAAAGTCTTGTAAAATAAAACTAATTGGTGTGTTCATTAAAATGTCAGAAATATTTTTGAGTTCAATTAGACACTACARTAGTTTTATCCAAAATGTGCGTATAGTACAATAACTGTGTCAGGAGGATGTAATTAACAGCAATTTAAATGAACAATTGTCTTAAATTTTTCTGGCTCTTCATGCATGATAACTTAATCAAACAGCAAAGTTCTTACAGACTTCTCCATTCTGGAGAGAGGTGCAAYGCTATAAACTCATCTTTAAAAAGTCGGATTGAAAGCCATAAAACCACTGAGCTGAGGAACACAACCACGGAAAAAATGGAATGCAGGAGTTACTTCCCCTCAGTGTCAGCACACTGCAGCCACAGCCCAGCCAGAACACGGAGAATTTCTGGCATGGTCAGCAGTTTTGAGGGCTGAAAGGTCAGAATCACACAATCCCAGAGTGGTTTTTGTTGGAGGGACCTTAAAGCCCATCCAGTSCCACCCCTGCCATGGGCACGGACACCTTCCACTACCCCAGGCTGCTCCAAGCCCTGTCCAGCCTGGCCTTGGACACTTCCAGGGATCCAGGGGCAGMCACAGCTTCTCTGGGCACCCTGTGCCAGGGCSTCCCCACCCTCATTTGAAACAATTTTTCCCTTGTGTCCAGTCTGTTGCCCCTGGTCCTGACACTACAGGAATTGCTAAGAAGTGTTTTCCTACAAGCCTTTTTTATACCTTGAAGTGCTGCCRTAAGGTCTCACCAAACCCCTCTCYTGTCCAGGCTGAACAYCCCRAGTCCTTCAGSCTGTCTCCAGCCCCCRGAGCATCCCTGTGTCCATCCTCTGGACCTGCTCCAATAGGTCCACCTCTTTCTTGTACCGGGAATGCCAAGGCTGGATGCAGTGCTCCAGGTGGGATCTCCCTGCTGTGCTCCTCACTTTTGCTGGCATTAGAATATGTCAAACACTGGGGCCTTCTGCTCTATTTGCTGTCATTTTGACATGAACATCATTCACTGCTCAGAGAGGGCTGTGCCTGCATTTGCTTCTGGCTTCAGCAGCCTGAAATGAAATCATGTGAAAACCACTTTATTGGGCAACGTTTTAGACAGATTGGTCGTGGTGGGTGAGGAGTCCAGGGCTCCAAAAGGGTTCAGCTTTCTTTTGGCAATACAGAATGACACTGAGTAATGCCACATAGAGTTTCAGAACAATTACAGAACTTGGTTAGATCTATTTGTGTTATTTATTTTCATCCAAATACACCAGTTTGTCGAAACAGACATTTTGTGGCAAAACCTGTTTTTGTTCAGCATCTTGATTAGTTTTTGGTTTGCTTTTTTGTTGCTGTTTCGGTTTTTTGTGTGCTTTTGGTGCCATTTAAGGATCACTTCAAAACATTTGTAAAGATTCATGTAAGTTTTCTCGATTCGCTTCAGACTTTATTCAGAACTGCAAGCTAACTGTAATACACGTGCCAAAAATAAGGAAAAGAAACTCCAACAAAACYTTTCCCCTGGCCTAAAGTTACTCAGTGATATTTGTAGATAAACATATTACTGTTTGATTGGGTGATGAGACAACACCCAAATCCATCCAAAGGCTCCTGAAATGGGAAAAAGCACTCCTTGCCCACCTTCAGCGATCCCAGCTTCAGCTGAAAYGATGAAAACCACCCAGGACATGTTCAAAACCGCTCCTCCAGCTGCTGGAGCTTTAAAGAAAATAAAGAGCTGGAGCACACAGTGAGGTGTGTGGGGTGCCTGGCATCTCGAAGCAGGGGCTTTGGGATTGGTGTGGGGAATTCCTTGCTCTGAGAGTCTCTGAGTGAGGAAAACTTGCTCTTGACACAGCCTGGGCTCCTGGGTGGGAGGGCCATGTGTGCCTGGCTTTGAAGCCACTTGCTTTTGGTGCACCCACACATGGGTAAGGGGCTGGGCTCTCCTGGCATCCACCTCACCCGGCCACTGGAACTGGGTCTGGCCACTTCTTGAGGCGCCAAAGCAGAGCAGCACCTCCAGCTTTGTGGCAAAGCATCACTGAGGTGTGGGCTCTGTGGGCTAAGAAAAGTGCCCCCTGAATCCCATCCTGTTGTTGTCCTCCTGGAGTCACTTAGGCAGGATCAGCACTCAGCGTTCCGAGCCGGGAGCAGGGAAGCAGACCAAAGGGTGTGACTGCGATGTGCAAACTCCTGGACAGGTTTGATGCTTTGCTCTTGCCCTGGTGCCAGAGCACAGATAAAAGCCCAGCTCTGTGAGGTATCCCTCAGCAGGATCCAGCAGAGGAGGGATGAAGCTGCAGTGGGGCCACCTTTGTGTTCGGCCGTGGCGTTTGCTGCCTCTCCTCCCAGCAATATTGGCTGCTCCGTGAGCTATAAAGGAATTTTCGGCTGCTTTGTCTTGCTGGCTTTCATTGCTGTTTTTTAATTAAAGCTTAAGGAATTAAATGAAGCAGGGATGCTGGGGTTGCACAAGGATGAGAAAAGATCAGGCAGTCAAATCCACCGAGGGGCAGTGGGGCACGGGCTGATTCTGGGATTATCATCCTCAATGATTGTTTTCCCAGTTTAAAACATAAACATTAGTGCATTTTAAGCATCTGGGTCAGGCTGACAACGTACATCTGGCTGGGGGAATGAGATCTGAAGCAGATTGGGAGCTACTTTATTAAGATTTTGGGTGTGATTTGCAGGAGAGGCAACAGCAGAAGGCTTCTTCCTGTGCTCTCGTTTTGGGGAGGGAGAAATGAATAATCAAATGCTTAATAAGAGACATACCTGCTTGGAAGGGAACATCTCCTGCACGAGGCATAACTCTGGCTAATACAGCAGTACATCTATTTATTAGGCACAAACATTTGTAACAGTGATTGTTTTGTTTACAGACTGTGGCCACATTGTGTAATTTAGCTGTAAGGTGCCATATTTAATTGAGCTGGGGGAGGAAATGAGGCTATCAGCCACGGTCCTAATATTTACAGACATGGAGCTCTACTTTTCCATTACTCTTGTAATGGATGCAGGTTTGAATTAATTTTTAGAACTGCCAGGAATAGCAGCATATTGGATTCTCTCGCTGTTTTGTTTTATGTTCTGTGTCCCTGCAGTGTCTCTTGATTGCTGCTCATTAGAAACAGGCTACGCTCGTGTTTACCAGAACAGAAAATATTCCCTTTCCTCACTGCACCTCGCAATCCAAACTTTGCCTCCGATTTCAAGAGATGCAAATTAAATATTTAAAAGTTTCAAAGACCGTACCTTCCACCGTTTTAAACAATGATGAGGTTTTATGATGAGCTGGGAGGATTTTAAATTATATTTCATGTGCCATAGGCAAGAGAACTGTGGTTATTCCTTCGCCTCATTTTCTTTTATGGGAATAATAATGTGTGTTTATCCCCAGACGAGCACCAGGATTTTATTCCCATGGTGTGGTGGGATAATGACTGGATGGGTGAAGTGTTAAGCCGGGCTCGGGAGAGCCATGGGCTGTTTCTGCCTCTAGTACAAAGCTGTGGGGTTTGTCTTACATCTCTGTGGGGTTTGGGCTTTGGAGTTGTCCCTGTTTGTAGCACCAAGATGAAGATTCTGTTGGGAGCCCCAGAGAAGGGTCACGTCAATGACAATCCAATTTTGGGGTGAAAGTCCCCATGTTTTGCCCGCCTTCTGTGTCCTGAGCTCACTCTGCTCCAAAGCCCTGCTCCCGCACTTGCACAGGTGTCAATTGTGTAAAAGTCCCAGTGGGAATTGGGAGTGGCCTTCAAGCAGCTGAATTTGACTCTGAAGGCTTCCTTTTAATAAGTTTCATTTTTATTTCAATCTGAATTGAATTTTGAAGGCTTTGAGCCGCATTATGTTTGGAGAGCTGTATTGGATTTTGCAGATTTTGCAGCTGCTTCGGTTGAACCATGGAATTCCAGTGGCTTGGGATGGAAGGGACCATAAAGCCCATCCCATTCCACCCCTGCCATGGGCACGGACACCTTCCACTAGCCCAGATTGCTCCAAGCCCCATCCAACCTGGCCTTGGACACTTCCAGGGATCCAGGGGCAGCCACAGCTTCTCTGGGCAACCTGTGCCAGGGCCTCCCCATCCTCACAGGGAACAATTCCTTCCCAATATCCCATCTAACCCTGCCCWCCTTCAGCTTAAACCCATTCCCCCTTGTCCYGTCACTCCATGCCCTCACCAAAAGTCCCTCTCCATCCTTCTTGTAGCCCTCTTTAGGTCCCGGAAGGATCATCTCTAGGTCTGTATAAACTTCCAAGCAAAATGTTATTACAACATGGAAGCTTCAAAGAGTGGAAAATCAGGGGGGATCTCAGGAACTCCTCGACATTTACTGCCATTAGACCCTGAAGGGGGTTTGGGTTGGCAGAGTCTTGGGAGCAAAGGTTCTGTAGATGCATCCACTCCTGAATCTCTTCCTGCAGCTTCAAGGGCTGGTCTCTGGATGTGTGTCCTTTAGAACAGCACACTCAGAGCCACCAGGGAGCTGATCCAGGCTTCAGCGCGGATGGAAATGCTCAGATCCTCGCAGCACCTGCCTGCAATAAATTGTGTCTCATCCACTGCACTGTTGAAAAAGCAACACAGGGCTTTTATCCCCGTCACACAGATGGACAAAAAATATTTATCTCTGTAGCTGCCAGTTACTTGTTTGGTAATCCAGCTAAAGCATAAGCTTTAATTAAGCCAAATTTCAAATTTACTGTGGAAAATAATTTGACATTGCCGTATTATAATTCTTCATTTGAGGCTGGAGAAGTTGAGTTGCTAAGAGACAGCATTTTTAAAAACAAAAGTTACTCCACTTCATGGTTTCCTAATTAATATTCTGTGTCTGGTGTTTGTATAATGCCAGCCTCAGCAGGTCAGACAGAGTTTCCTCCCTGTGCAGAGAGGAAGGGGAAGGTGAGGGAGCCTCTCCAGAGGTGGCAGCAGGGTTGGGGGTGATGTCCTCTGGCCCTGGCCACCTCCAGCAGCCCAGAGAGGGATGGGAACTGCAGAGCCCTGGAGGCACAGACACACAGGGAAGTTCCCAAGCTCTTTGTTTCCTGGAGTTCCTCTGTCCTGCCTTCCAGTTTCCTGGTTGCTGAGGTTTCCACTGGCACCACTGACAGCACAGGGCCATTCCCATGGATCTCACAAGCCACCACTGCCTCTTTTCAAAGTCTCTTATTTCTATCAAACAGCATCCCATAAATACTCCGCTTGTCCCAAGTGCTCCTGTCATTTTTCCTGCTGGAGCCACCACTTAATCAGCTTCATTGCCCATTCCTTCATGTGGCCTTCCAATAATTCCCTTTGCTCCCTGCACATCCCTCAGAGCACCCCGCTCCAGAGAGGCACGGAGCACAGGGGCAGCTTCCAGGGAAATGGATGGATGTCTTCCCATTGCCAGGGAAATGGATGGATGTCTTCCCCCGAGCAGGGGTGAAAAGCTTCCTGGCCAGGCTTCAGAGTGCAGATGGAGAAGTAGGGATGCTGTGAGGGCATGTTCCCACTCTTAGGCATTCCTTTTCCTCCCTGGAGGCTTTTGCCTGCAGCCGAAGAAAAATCTTCATTGCAGCTGAGGAATAATAAAATACCATTACCACTCCTCACGGCCTGGGCTTTGTGAAAGCCATTCTGAGCTGGCAGTGTAGTGCTGAATAGGACAAACAGGATGAGAGATGCTTTAATTAGTGTACAGGCAGTTAAGCTCAATAAGTCTGGGTTCAATGAAAAGGCTGCTGTAGTGCAGCGATGCTCATTCCAATTGCCCACATATTTTAAGAAAACAAACCCTTCCTGCGAATGCTTGGTGTGCCTTGAGTTTTAAAAGCGACTTTTGAAAGGCAAATGTTTCTTTCTCACRGACTCAGAGGTAGAAGGTAAAACCTTCTCTGTGTGTGTTGTACAGGACCAGCTAAGTTTTAGATTTGGTGGAAACAAAGCTTACAATGAAGCCCACCCTCAAACATCACCTCAGAATGTCCAACATTTTGCATATATTCTACTTCAGTTAAACACCCACTCCAGAAAACCACATAAGGACAGGTTCCCTGTTAATCCACTTTGCCTTTCGTATGGATGTGCCTTGCCAGCTTCATTTGATACCTKGGTTATCACCCTCGTGGCTCACAGCATTAAAGAATAATTTCAGTGGGGCAATTTTATCTTGCCGCTTTTGTCAATCTTGTGACTTTTTGCCTTTATGTGTGTTAGTCTTTTTTTWTTTTTCTTCTTAAGGATCCCTGGTAGTAGTTTCCTCCTTACTTCTCTCTCTGACACTGCATTTGTCTTGCCCTGATGTTTTGGCTGGCACTGAAAGCGAAGAATGCTGCCTGAATACCTCCTCATTTCCAGCATTCTTCCAATTCAGCATTGCARATCCACAGGCAGCTCCATCTTTACTCCCTAAAAATGCATCCATGGGTGGCCTTTGCAGCTATTTGTRCATTCATTTTACTTCCATTTTCTCCCTTTCCCCCTGTGAATGCCAATAAGACAGCCTCAGCTCTGTGGGTTGGATGGGATGCTCTCCTGCTCTTCTCACTTTTCTCCAAGKGGAACAGCCACTGTTTCCCGTCCTGAGCCCTGCCTGCTGCAATCCCAGTCTGGAATCCCTGCACTTGGATGGAATCCCCACACTGGCCGACCTGCAGGGTCGGGAGCTCAGCCCTTCTGCCAGGAACACTTGCTGGAATTTATGTTTTTGCCCTTTTGCAGCCTCAATGCTGGAAAACAGAGTCTCGGGGAAATCTGGGATTTCCCAGGGAGAGATTTGTCTGCCAGGGAATCAGCCAGAGGGATATTCTGGTGTGTGTGCATTCCAGGGTGTTGTGGCCTTTCCTTTCCTTTTGGTGTTTCCCTGTCATTCTCACCCTCTTTGTTCCTTTATTTCTGAAAGATGAGGTATTTATTTAAAAACACACAGTGACCACGCAGAATATACATAATTATTCTTGCAGTCTGTCCAATCTGGAACTTTTTTTTTGCTTCTCGTTTTTCTTTCTTGGCCCCAGACTCAGAATCCCAGACTATTCTGAGCTGGAAGGGACCAAGGATCACAGAGTTCAACCCTTAAGTGAATGGGCTGTACAGGGATCCAACCCACGACCTTGGGCTTATCAGCACCACGCTCTAMATGAAGTTTTTGACAATGATTTTGAAGAACGTAAGTTTTTTTCCCCAAACCAATGCTTGAAACTTCGAGAAAGATGATCTTTTCCTCAGCAGCGTGGTCACTGAAATTCATCCGAGATTATTTAGGSATGGTCTCACACAAGGAACAACCAGCTCAACAAATCTTATGGCTTCTGGTAGAGCCACAGAAGGAAAATACCTCCTGGAAAGCCCTGMAAAGCTCATAGGAAAGATCCCTGAGCTGCTTCAGTCCTTCCAWACCCCCTGTTCCCAGGCAGAATCCAAGGACAGTTTCCCTCCTGGTTCCTGCAGCATTTCCTCCTGCCCTTCTTGCCACAGAAGCTGAAAGTGGGGAGCAAAGGGATGGGAGAGGCTGGGAAAAAATCAAGGCTCTTTCATCACCRTGGGAGGGTTTTCTTCAAGGAAAATTTGCTCTCCACACCCAGGCTGTGATTTGGTCCGTGCCCTGCTGATGGGGGAAGGTGGCAACCTCATCTTCTGGGCTTGGCGACCAAGGGCACAGGGGGACAGGGATGTGGCTGAAAAACCTCCACAGCTCTTCTGACTTCTAGGCCTGGACACAACAAAAAGTCTCCAGCACACGTGAGGAGATTAATACAGATTTTTGAAAGTGTTTTTTTTGTAAYGAATATCTGGCTGAAGAGACCTCTCTTACAGGAGAGACCATTTGCAAGTATTTCCACACCCACGCCGAGCTCAGCTCCGGGAGAAAAGGGCTCTTCACCACTCACTCCAGCTGTTAGACTTCAAAATGAGATCCTTTAACTCCTGGCTTTTGCCCTTTTGAATTATTTTCTTTATTCTTTTCCTACTTTGCCTTCTGCTTCGTGAAACATTATTTTTCCGGTGGTGCTGCCCAAAAGCAGTGCCCAATTCAGGCGATGTAACGCAGTCCGAAAGGAAGGCAGCCCCTGCTCTGGAGCTCATAAAGCAGCAAATACAGAAACATTGCAAATTTTCCACCTCACCACGTCCCGTGCTCGAAATCAAGGAGAGCAACGAGGCTGATTTCTGGAGCAGGGAATTCTGACTGAGAGATGTGAGACCCCACCTGCAGTGCTGTGTCCAGCTCTGGCRTCCCAAACATAAGAAGGATGTGGAACAGTTGGAGCAATTCCAGAGGAGGCCACGACGCTGTTGAGGGGACCGGAGCAGCTCCCCTSTGGAGCCAGGCTGGGAGAGCTGGGAATGTTCAGCCTGGGGAAGGAAAGGGTGGGTAGAGACCTCACAGCACCTTCCAAGGTCTGAAGGGGATACAGGGAAGCCAGAGAGGGACAATTCATCGGGAACTGGAGGGACAGGACAAGGGGGAATGGCTTCCCACTGCCAGAGGGCAGGGTCAGATGGGATATTGGGGAGGAATTGTTCCCTGKGAGGGTGGGGAGGCCCTGGCACAGGTTGCCCAGAGAAGCTGTGGCTGCCCCGGGATCCTTGGGAATGTCCAAGGCCAGGCTGGACAGGGCTTGGAGCACCCTGGGATAGAGGAAGTTGTCCCTGCCCATGGCAGGGGTGGAATGGGATGGGCTTTAATGTCCCTTCCAACCCAAATCATTCTGGGACTTTATGACTCTATAAGTTGAGATTTATGATCGACTGTCACTGAATTTTTCACCACCAGCTAAGGTCTGACAGTGCCTATTTGAGCCTCTTGTTTAGTCACAGTGTTTAAATCCAGAMCACAACCCTCCTAAAAGCTGAGGATATTTAGGTAGCTTTTCCAAGGTTACTTGCATGGCATTGCCCAGCTGGGAACGGGCGAGTTCCAACCAGAAGGAAGTGGAATGTGCCATGAGCTGCGTCAGGGTCAGCTGTGGAAGAAAGGGGTGGTGTGGAGGGAAGGGAGGGAGGTTGGGGAGTAGGAAAAGCAGGTTGATTTATGGAGATGTTCTCGTGGTATGGACACTTGGCAGGGGGCTGAGCACGCTGTGAGTGCCACCTGTGGCAGGTTCCAACCTGGGGCTTGTGTTACATCAACCTGTTCCAAAAAGAAACTTGTCCTGATGGGCTTTGTTAAGGATCCCGCACATTGCAAGTTAGATTCTTAGATTTGGGGGTTTAGCACCGCAAGCTCTCAATGCTGAAACCTTTTGAATCACCCTGGCCATAAATCCAAGCCTACCAATGGCTCCTTGCTTCCCTTCCTCACCTGAGTTAATAAGCACTTGGCTGGGGTATTTTTCACAAAACAGGACAAACCCCCTGCCTGACAGCGCAAGGAAGGGTCATTAATTTGGCATCGATTCCAAGAGATTCAGAGCCTCACACTTCCAAGGGTTAAACACTTGCTGCCTGTGCAACAGTTAGAGCTGGGAAGTGTTGGAGTTGCCATGGGAACAGGGCATATTTGATTCCAGTGAAAAAAGGGTAAACAAGCTCTTTTTCTATTTCGGAGCTAAATGAAATGTGACCCCCAACTTTGGAAGGAGTTATTATAAATACTGTTAAATCACTCCAGAAAGATTTCCTTTTTTTTTTTTTTTAATAAAGTAAAGCAAACAAGACAAAGAAGAGAAGAGCAGAAAAGGGGTTGTGGGGATGGTTCCTCCTGCTCCATGAAAGAGCTCCCAGGCCACGGGGGTGGCTTTGGGAGAGGTCCCAACGCCTTGGCACAGGCACTGCCATGGGGGAGGGAAGGGCAAGGAGGTGTTGGCACGGCAGGGTTTGACCTCCTGAGCTCATTGAGAAGTTTCTGGGCTCTGATCCTGGTGCACTTTTTGCCCAGAGCCTTCTGAGGTCCTTTCCTCAGAGTTTGGTTGATGTGGACACACGGCAAAGGCACACTGAGGAGRGGGAGAAAAGAGACAATTCCTACTGTCATTTCTTCCCTTCCAACCAGTTCCACATTCCCACTCCTCTCCTCTGGCTCCACGTGTGACAGGCAGAGGCCTCTGAAGGCTGGCAAGGAATTTAAGGCCAAACCAGTTGAGGTTTTTTTGGAGGGAAACCCCTTTGTTAATTAAAGTTTTGTCTCRCAGGAACAAGCTCTTCCCCGAAGGAAATACCGATTTTGTTAAGAAATCACTTCTCCTTTTCATGGTAAGAAGTTAAAAGTTTGGGGAATAAAAGGGAAAACATGCAAAACATCCCTTTTGGAGCAATAAACAAACATTAACTTTTCCATGTTGAATTATATAGGAAAGAGAAATATAAATATATTTCCACAGAACAASTACTAATGGGCTAAAACAATCCTCTGGTGGGTGAGTAACTTTGTGTGTGTTTGATTAGTRATTAAACCATACACAATTTTTTTTTTCCCCTGGCAAAAATACATGTGAGTGGGAAGCTCTGAATATCAGCAGCTTGGCTTTCACATTTCTGTAGAAAAGGACTGAAAAATGTCACTGCAGGGATCAGTGCCCGGGTACGATGACACGTGAATGGCCCAGCCACGAACCACACATCCTCAATTCCAGACCTTTTCCAAGGATGTCCCACTCAGTGGGCGACGCTTATGGAAGCAAAGTTAGAACCACTTGGTTTTTCCCTTTTTTTCTTCTCCTGACACCTCCTGCACCTTCTGCAGGGCACGAGGAGGTGTCAGATGCTGCTGAGATAAGGTGACTCAGAAGGGATTGGRAAATAAATTGCTTGAGAAGTGGTTTCCTCACTCAGACTCCCGTGCCCTTTCAGGGTTTGGTGGCTTTCGCCCTGGCGTGAGCTCCTCGGGAAGCTCCCACGTGGGATCCCCTCAGCTCAGCACATGGAAAAGCTCAGGAATGGGAGAGAGGAGAGGGAACAACACTGGAAGGACAAATAAAGTGCTGAGTGGGTGAGCGAGGAGGAAGAAACGCGGCTCCCAAATAAGCAGCTCCAAGGTGGAAAAATTAGGGAAGAATATGGGCCTTGACAAAGTTTTGGCGTGGTAAATGGGAATTCCGAGCTGGGAAGCCCCGAAGCTTTGGCTGTGCTGTGGTGCTGCTGGGAAGAGAGGGGAAGGGCAGTCAAAGACATGCTGCCACTCGGGGAGCTGCAGCTGGGAGTTATTTTTGGTGAGGARCTGTCCCCTCTTGTCACCTTTTTTCCCTGTGGGAAGGATGGGTGTCAGGSAGCGGCCCAGGCTGATTTCCCAAGGTTTGTGTGACACCAGGATCATTAACACCCCCAATGCCTGTGAGAGCCCAGCAGGCACCGAACACAAGCCCTCTGGGTGTGTTTCACATCAGCACACGAAAAGTTGCCCAGGAGAGGTTTTCCTTTCAGCCAGGATCTATTTTCGAGCTGCCTTTTCACAGCGATCCCACAGCTCCTTCCAAGCCACGTCTATTTCAGCTTGCAAAGCTTTCAGGGGATGCCAGCCCTGGCTGGGGAGGAGACAACAACCTGCAGTGGCTTCAGGGACATTCRCCTTCCTTTAAACTATGCACAAGGAGCCCCAGCCACGTCCTCTAACCAGAAACCCCCATGGAAAGGCCTGAGGCAAGGCAATAAAGCAGGTCTGGAATTCATGCTGCTGCTTTAGGAGCTTTGATCCTTGATGGATGTATTTTATTTGCCATGCAGAGGTTGTTGGTGTGATATTTGTGCAATGATAGCATTGGGTCTGGGGTGGGCTTTGCTGGGACGGCAGGTGAGAATCCACAGCCCCAGGGAGGATTCCTCTCCGGCCTCGGGGAAGCAGCAGCTCCTGCCGTGCCCGTGGGTATCGTGGGTGCTCCATCCCAAAGGAAATGGCTCTGGGAACCATATCCCAGTCACCTGAGCCGGAGGGAAAGCCGGCAGGGAACGCTGGAATGAACACAAAAGTAGAACAGTGTATTTCCACCAGCACTCCTCTTTGAAGAGAAGAGACATTCCCATGAGTTGCATTACAGGAATGTTGGAGATTGGCARCTGCTCTGCTCCGTGGCCTTTCCGGAGGAGAGGAGGAGCAGGAGGAAGAGGAGATCACCTGCCAGAGCAGGGATCTGGAGTGAATGATTYGCGCTGTTCACACGACAGGGTGGGGCTGCCCCTGCCTGCCCACCYCTTCGGCTTGTGGGTGCCGCTCTTGCTTCTAGGGATTTCCAGCTTTGGTTTATTTGTGCTGAATTTCCTCTCATGGATTTTTGCTGTGACTCTCACAGGCAGCTGGAAACAAGAGGGTGGACGACGGTGGGAGGGGAATAGCCTTGCCATTTGTATTTGTTGAAGTGCCCGGGGAGCAGATTTGTTTAACTCACCGGAGAGGGAGAGAAGCAGCAAGAGTTGCTTGTTCAGAGTAATAACCCCACAAGCAGGTCTGTGATGACTTTCCTAAATGATTATGTGCTAAACCGATCTTCCCAGGATCCCATGGCTTTGGGAGCGAGATGAGAAGATATCCATCTCTTTTCCCCCTGAGCTACACGGAGACAGATACYGGATGGGGCAGCCTTTCCTAAATTGGGCTCTGGAGCCTGTGAAGGATTTGGATACCGAAAAGTCACGTGTGGCAGGAGCTGCTTTTGGRGTGCTGCTTCCCAGGGCTGAGCTTTCTGAGCCTGGCCCAGCCTCCCGGCAGACACCACACCTGAAGTGGCCGTGGGGAGTAGCTCCATGCAGGATTTTTCCCCAAGAGAACTTCGTGAGGCTCCCTTCTGTTAAACCCCGCAGTSGGAGAGGAGGTGGTGGCGCTCCTGGTGGTGCTAATTTTGCACTTGGCAGACGCCGTGGGTTTCATCTCACACCCATCCCTGGYGGTGTCTGAGCTCCAGCTTGAAACGAGCCCAGAAACACAGGCTGGCACCCTGGGTTTGTTTTTCGTGTCACACCGGGGATGTTTCTGGGTTCGGGGGCTTTGGTTGCCCCGAGAAAAAAGCTGCTGGGAGAACTCTGCGTGTGTGTGTCTGCCAGAGCTCCTCTCACCTCCTCCTCCTCCCCCTGGATCTTTGGAACGAGGTGATCTTTAAGTTTCCTTCCAACCCAAGCCTTTCCACGGTATTTTGGATATGAGAGATCTCTTATCCACGCTTCCCTGCAGGTGTCAGGTGGCTGGATAAAGCTGTGAGATGCCAGCAGTGTCTCTGCCGAGCAGAGGATGTGATGTAAGATCAGGGTTTGTTGGATAATGGAGCAAGGAACTTGAGGGAGTAACTTTGGAAACGACTTGGCTGTTGTTTACAGCAGTTTATTTCGAGATTACAGATAATGATCGGCATAAACGCTCCTGTTTCAAGGGAAATTCACTACCATGATCCTTCTGACTTCACGGGAAATGAAGGGAAGGGAAGGGATGGGAAGGGAAGGGATGGGAAGGGAAAAGGGGGAGGGAAAAGAAGAAGGGAAAAGGGGAGGGAAAAGAAGAAGGGAAAAGGGGAAAGCAAAGGGGGAAAGCAAAGGGAAGGGAAGGGAAGG
>JACAXG010000049.1:6215655-6230622 GCA_018881555.1 Amblyornis subalaris
AAGGGAAGGGAAGGGAAGGGAAGGGAAGGGAAGCTTTCCCTTGCTGTTTTATGCTACCAAGTGGCAGAAAAACAACCCTCATCCTGTGCTTGCCCCTACATCCTCCATCCTTTTTCCCCAGGCTCGAGACTCTCCCCGGAACCTTTCCCTGCCCCGGGAGGGCGCGGGAGGGCTCCTCCCCAGGGCGCTGCGCTCCCGGCTTTGGCAGGAGCGCGTTCGGCCGCCGGCGGCTTTGCGGGCTTGTGTTTTCACGCGTGTTTTCGGCTGCGGTCGCTCCCGCTGCCCTGCCAAAGCCGGGAGCTTCCAAGCGAGCGGTCACGGCAAACCGAGTTCCGCTATCGGCTGCTGCAGGAGCTTCCAGCAGGCTGGAACTCGGTGTATTCCACGCCCGGGAGCGCCGGGGAGCGGCGCGGGGCTGTGTGCGGGGAGGCACACACGGCAGAGGCTGCTCCAAGCACAGCTCGTTGGGATCGGAGAGCAGCGCGGCACTCGCCCTGCCTGTCCGGGGTGCCCAGCTCGATGGGCTCCGGAGAGCATCCCCCGGCAGCCACGCCGGCACGGCTGGAATGCTGTCTGGGAGCGYTGGCAAGCGGAGCAGGGACAGTTCCCCCCGCTCAGCTCCTCCAAGGGACCCGCCCTGGCTCGCTGTGGGTTCAGGGTCTGATCCCAAGGGACAGCCACGGGGGAAATCTGCCCACAAGCAGGCGGGCGGGAGGTGTAATGGCCGGGAAAGATCTCAAGCTGCTGGAGAGCGCCCGAAGGAGGGACATGGGGRTGGGGAAGGGTCTGGMGGGGCCGCACGAGGAGTGGGTGAGGGCACTGGGATTGTTCAGCTGGAGCAGAGAGATAAGGTCAGACCTCACCGGGGCTGCSGCTCCCATCCCTGCTCCCTGTGACAGGGACAGCACCCAGGGAATGGCCGRAGCTGTGCCAGGGCAGGGTCGGGCTGGAGATCAGGGAAAGGTTCTTCCCCCAGAAGGTGATGGGCACTGCAGGATGAAGCCCCTGTCAGGAGTTCAGAAGATTTGCTTATATTTGTCCCCAAACCCCATTTCCGATGGGTTACGAATGACAGAACCAAGGATTTCCGATATCCGGCTCCTTGTTCCCACTGTAGTATTTCCCTCTGCATAACACACACACTGTATCGTCATATTTTTCTAAATTATCGTCTTTATTTCTCAAAAAACTTGTATGATCATAAATCTTGCTGTGCACATCACAACGATTGAGATCAGCAGCTCGAGTTTCACCTTCAGTGCCTGCACGGGAAAGCTCAGAGGATGGGACCGGAGAAATGAAAATGAAGCGAATTAGCTGCCTCTTATTTTGGTTAATTTCTGGAGCACATATGGTCCCTTATCTTTTCATATTATGGACACACCATTTCTGGGGCTGCACACAATGATGAATATTGGTTGGTTTTCCCATCTGGTACCTTATTTTCTTTTTTTTTTAAAAAAAAGAAAGTTGTTATTAGCCAGTAAGGTCAGTCTGCTGCTTGTATTTTGAATCTAACTTGTTATTAGACTATAACTTGAGCCCCCTCATGTTTTCTCTCACTCCAGCCTTGTGGATCTCTACGAAAAATGTGATTTAATGATATTTTAAAATGTAAGGGGTTTGTTTGGGTTTTTTTTTTTTAAGTTTGATCACTGTATTTTTACTAGTAATTGCAATTTTCACATTTTATGTGCCCTAACAAGCCCTGTAGGGAGGAGAGCAAGGAAAGCAAAGATACTTTTGATCCATGGACAAGGGAGTGAGCTGACACACACTCTACATCTCTCTACCTTACCTCAGATGTGACACCTGCAACCCGCCTGAAAAAGCAATTTATCATCACGTGTCATTGCTTTTTGAACTTCTGTGATTTAAAGCAGAGAATTCGTGGGGTGTTAGAAAATTCTTTCTAATAAACCTGAACATTGAAGGGTTTAAATTCTTTTCTCCCCGAGTCCTTCCCTGCTCGCGCCACCAACATCAAGTCTGGTTGCATTCGTGTGTTCAGAGGGAAGACAACACAAAGTTCTGTGGAAAATAAATGACAGGAGGAAAACCTGAAAGTCCTGGTGAAAAAAAAAAAATGTCCAGTGGATCATTTCACCCATTTCTCCATCAAGGATCAGCAGACCAGAATGCGCAGAGCAGGAGCAGGTCATGAATTCATACATTTGTATGGAGGATCTCAGTCAAAATGGAGAAAAAGGAAAACACAGGATGGGATGGGGAACAGGCCAAGCTGCTTTTGAGATCTTTCCCAYGGAACAGCCTTCCAAATTCACCATCAGCCAGGCAACTGGTGTGGGTCCTGTTGTGCAGATGGACCAGCAGCAGCCCCCGTGCAGCTGGACAGATGGAGCAAAGGCCCTGGCAGGGATTCCCTGCAGCAGGAGGGGTTGGTGGGGRGGGCTGGTTTGTAATCTTCCAGCAGTCTTTTGGCAAGGGAGCTCTTGGCAGCAAGAGGCGGGTAAGTGGTGATAGGGCATCTGAAATAAGTCRGGTTCCTTTGTTGGATTTTATCAGAGCAGCTCCGAAGTGAATTATATCTAATCTGCTTTTTTATTTCGTCGGCGACACCCTGCAGTGCCAGGAGCCCGTGGAGGGGAGATATGGCCAGGGTGAGTTTGCTCTTTGATATCTCAGCTGATCCAATAGAACACTGTTTTGTGTTTCTTATCCCATGGACCAKGGAGAAGCAAGGAAATAACAACTGAGTATAAAAAACAATGATATAATACACGGATCTGTGTATTTTCTGCTGGGCATTGATTGGTGGGATCTGTCTTCTAAAATTATAAAGTGTTTTCTTGAAGTCAGGCTGAGAAAAGGAGTAAGAGGCACCAGGGAACAAACTTTTGCACAAAGGGCAAAGAGATTTTGTGACAGGGACAGAAAGTAAATTCACTTCTCGTCTCCCTCAGTAGCAGCTGGGTCTGCCCTGCCCGGGGCAGGTGAGAGGAGAATGTTTAAGGAATGGCAGCAGCCTGGGCCACCACCATTAAATAAAATTGGTACCAAATTCCAGCAAGGAGGAATGTTAAAAATGCATGATAGAAACTGTTCTTTGGCTTTGGTCTCTGCTAAGATTGACCGTATTTTGGGATTTGGGAGTTTGTATAGACTTTATTTCTGTCATTGATCTTGGTTCAGAACACGATTCCAAAGTATCTCATGATAAGGAGAGGACTGAAACCAGCCCCTCCACAGCACCACCCAATTCAGCCCAGGGTGGGATGGCTGGGGGGGTCTGTGCAGGGCCAGGGGCTGGGCTGGATGGTCCTGGTGCTCCCTCCTGACTCAGGACGTTCTGTGATTCTCAGAAAAGTGATAAGAGACCACAAACAGACCTGACCACAGTCAGTGCCACCCGCCACCAGAGTACACGGATCAGTCATGGCCCAGTTTGAGATCCCAGCAYTGCCATTCCAGCTGAGGGGAAAAGCCTCCCTGCTGGGGTGAGTGCAAACCCTGCTCTCAGCACCTGGTGCTGTCAGAGAAAGGAACAGAGGAACAGAGTTTAGTTTCACCTCAAGAATGTTTTTATCTGCCCCCTCAGTCAGCTGCTGCTCGGGCAAACGGAGAGCTAAAGGTCACTCCTCCATGGAAAAGAGTAGTGATGCTTGGAAAACACCAGGAAGCAGAACTAGGGAAAAACCCCACCTCCTTGCCATCCCTGCACACCCGTTTTTYGGCAGGGGAGGGGAGAAAGATGTTCCACCTCAGAATCCCAGAACCACTAAGGCTGGGAAAGACCTCTCAGAGCACCGAGTGAAATCATTCACTCAGCACGAACCTCTGTCCTGAAATGAGTGAGTGGGACACAGSAAATCCTGGCAGAAGCCCTGAATCCAGCTGGCTGTGGCTGTCCCCTCCCRTGCAGAGGTGGAGATGCCCTGTGCTCCAGTGGAGAGCAATTCCACACTCCCAGGTGGAGGTTGCTGGAGTTCTGTACTTGGCAAAGAACAGAGAAATATTCTGCAAGATCCAGCTCAATGTTTCTTTCGACCAAAAAAAGAAAAAAAAAAAAAAAAAAGAGTCTGGATTTCATTTTTCTGGAGCCTGGGACAAATTGAAGAAGGCAAGGAAATCACAGAGAAAATAACCCAACCTTTCACCTCCTGCTTGTTACTGCCAGCACTCATCAGACCAAAATGTCTCTGCACAGCTTCAGAATCAAACATRTTGTCCCTGCTTTTGAAAAGAAAACATTCTATGTGTTAAAACGCCTGCAATTATTCTTTTTTATTCAGGGAGTTTCCTTGTGGTGGATGATGCTTCAAGTCATCTTTTTATTTTTTATTCAGTGTTCTGTAGTTTTTTTTTTTCAAAAATATCTTCAAGAAAACACGAGTGAACACATCTACCTGCTGTTAAGGCCTTTTGTTTGTGGGGTTCAGTCTTTGGTTAACGACCTTCAAACTTTGTGGCTAGGGCCGGCCTGGCTGCACATGGACGTTTCTGAGGGTAGATGGCAGCAGAGGAATTGCAAACACGTCTTTTCCGAGTATCCAGTGTAGAACATTCCTCCCTGGGCCAAAGGCTGGCTACTTTGACGGACAACTACAAAGCCCTGAACCTTGCTAAGCACTGGAATTTGATTGTTTAGAAAYATTGGAAGGCTGTGGCTTAATAGCTCTGTAAGGAGGATGTGTTTTGCTGCTGTCCGTCAATCCTGGTTTCCCTAACCGCGCTCCAAGCACTTGGTGTGTTTTATTTAACAAACCTCAGCGGTGACCAGCACTGGGATCATTTCGGTGCTGCCCTCACAGAGCCGTGGCCCGGGTGCTGCTGGGAGCTCAGCCTGCTCTCCTGAGGGGTCCTGGCAGATCAATCCCTGAGCCCTCCCTGCAGCAATGCATTGTGCTGTGCTCTGTCACCAACCTGGAGAGGACCTGAGCAGCCACGAACAGCTGAGATGGAGCCAAGGCTGTGGAAGATGCRACAAGTTGGTCATCAGAAGTCTTCAGTGGGAAGGTTATGATCTATTTAAAGGCAGGCAACAGCTGAAATGATGTTTTAAAAGTGTTGACCATCCATGTACAGCGTGTACGACACCGCAGTTAAATGAGTGAGCAAGCTGGAAAATAATAATAAAAAACCAAAAAACCAACCTTCCTTCCCCCAAACCATCACTCTTTTTGCGTGGTGTTTACAGGGATGTGTCTGAAYAGGCTCCAACTCTTCATCCCAACACCAGCACCTGCCCAGGAGCCAGGTCCCCTCCTTCTCACCCAGCGCTGGATTCCTTTGAGTTGCTTTAATGTGTCTCCTTTCATCCCAACTTACCCAAATAATTGGCAAACTTTGCTACGTTGCTGCCCCTCCCCTCGTCGGAAAAATCAAGCCTGTACATTTCTGTCTGAGTATGGAAATGTTGCAGCTCCCAAGTGCTGTGTTTTTTCGGGTGATTAAAGTAAATCATTCCTTTCTGCTGTTTTACCTCTTCTTGAAAGACTGCTGAGCAGAGTGTTCCCCGGGGAACTCGGCAAAAGGCGTTTGAAAATCCAAATAAATTACTTGGGCTAATTTTAGCCATTATTTGTTGCTATTCTCCAAGGACACCAGGAGAATAGAGGACTCTGATTCCTCCACGTGGCTGTGCCCTCATGGCAGCCCAGGCTTTTGCACAGACTGCAAGAGAAGCTGTGGCTGCCCCTGGATCCCTGGAAGTGTCCGAGGCCAGGCTGGACAGGGCTTGGAGCACCCTGGGCTAGTGGAAGGTGTCCCTGCCCATGGCAGGAATGAGATGATTTTTAAGGCCTTTTCCAGCCCGAACCATTCGGTGATTCTATGATTTTTCTGCTACTTCCCAGACACCAAAATGATGTTTTGTGTATAATATTGAGATATCCTCACAGGCCAGCACAGCACCAGAGGAGGTTCTTAGCAGCTGAAAGTGGGCAGCCATGACTTGTGCAGGAACTGTACACACMCCACCAGCCTGGTACTGCCACAAACTCTTTTGGGTTTTCCTTTTTTTTGCACTTTTGGGACTCCCAGCACTCCAGGGAATCTGCCAAAGCYGGCAGGAGCGATTAGGAACTCGTTCCACACCGGAATGATTTCCTGATTGCTGAACAGCAGGAATTCTGCAGGCAYCTCTCCCTGTGTTTATTGTTTGAGCAGGACACACCATGAGTGTGACGAGGGGACCCTCTCACTTGAGCATAAACTTCTTTATTTCCCTTAGGACTCAAGAACCAACAGTCCAAGCACTTCTTATCTGTTTAGATCCTACTTAAAGCAATGAAAGCAACTCTTAAAATCRTTCTCTGTTGGCTTTGGGGTCAGCYCACCATGCAAGAAGCACTAAAAATGCTCATTGCAACCTCAAACATAAAACTACATTGGTTTTGTGCTGAGAGTCTTCAGTAAGGAAAACCTTTGGGACACTTTGGGACACTAGAAGACAATTTAGATGAAGCTGATSCTGAATAAACAGGAATGATTTTTTAAATTTTTCTTTAATTATTTTATTTTTTTTTCTGAAGGAGTGACTGGCGAGCTGTGCCATTTTATCCCTGTGGATTCGTATTATTCCAGCCATGTAAGCAAGGAAACAGTGGTTAGAGAGAAATTCCTCCCTGGGAGGGTGGGGAGGCCCTGGCACAGGTTGCCCAGAGAAGCTSTGGCTGCCCCTGGATCCCTGGAAGTGCCCAAGGCCRGGTTGGACGGGGCTTGGAGCAMCCTGGGCTRGTGGAASGTGTCCCTGCCCGTGGCAGGGGGTGGAATGAGATGAGCTTTAAGGTCTTGTGTTGTCTTGACTTAACCCCATCAACCCAGGATATTTGCTCCATTGCTCCCTGCCCTGAGCAGTTCTGAGTCTCCTTCTGAGCTGCGTTCTGGTTTCGGGCCCTGTTTGCAGCAGCTCCGTAGGAATTTCCAGGAAATGTATGGCCATGGCAATGAAAACTCTAACCTTCTTCCAACCTGTTGTTTCCAGTGCCTCTCTTCTGAAAATAAACCTGTTTGGTTAGAAAGAGTTGCCCTGATGATGGACAGGCAGGGAATGTTTGAGTGTCTCTGCTCGGGAGAGCAGCATGGATTGGGTGGAATTTGTCTTTCATGGAAGATCTCTCCCCTTTTGGCTTCTGTTCTCCYCCCAGTGCTGAAGGCTGGACTCTCCCCTCCCAGCATGGTGTGGTTTTTCCTCATTTAGCAGGAGATTCCCCAATCCACGGGGTGGGATGTGGTCACTGGAAAGGACAAAACCCAGCGTTCCATGCTGGTTGTTTGCTGGGCTGCCTCTCCCTGCAGGCAATGGGTGTTCCTTAGAATAAACAGGCAACATCCCCATGCATGGCCTTGTTTTGCTGAGTTAGGGAAGTTTTTATCCGTTTCTCCTCTCATTTGTGGAAGTTCCAGGCGACTTTTGTTGCCTAATTAATCCACTGCTGAGAAATTAATTAAATTGCGAAGCGTATCGATGAGGGGTGACATTCATCTCTCATACAGCGACTGTGCTGCAGAGCAGTGACAGCCCAAATATCCTGGAAAATAGAAATGATGTCATCTGTTGTGCTGGAGGCTAATGGAAAAGCTGGGGCGAAGCCTGGCAAGGCAATAAATGAGCCAATGCATGTACATAAAGATGCTTCAGTCCTCAGAGTTTCGCTGTCATTAAACAAATAAATGATTTTTCCCCTTCTGGGGATTTGTATTGGGATAATCTCAGGGCCATGTGTTGGATTATGGAAAAAGACAAYACTTCGGTTTGTTCACAAACTTAAATAAAAAAATCTCTTTGTCTGGTCCCATTTTAAAATGTAAATATAAACCACTTTGGCRTTATCGAATTTCCAGGACACAAGGCCGTGGAAATTTTGAGCAAGGCTCCTTTTTTCAGCACTGTATTGCATGTGATACACTCAACTTGAAGTTGGATTTTTAAACACTGTTTTTTTGTCCGTGACCTGTATCTTGCAKGGGAATTTCTCTAATATCACCCTAAATTATGATCACAGCTCTCTCACCTCATGTGAGAATCTCATGGATAAAAAACTCCCCAGAGCATCTTCTGCTGATACAAAGGAAGCAGTCGCTGATTTTCATCCACAGGTCCCGTTTTGGAAATGTCAAGTGTTTTGTTCACACCCAATTAACATCCATTGATTCTCAGACCCACTCAAAGTCTTGCTTCAGCACARTGAAGACATTGTTCCCCCACAGAGGATGGCATTTGCACTTCAAAGAGGAAAAATATTGACAGTGAGGTTTAGAGAATGTTCCACATGCGCTCCTCTCCCTCTTTTTTCTTAATTTAATATTTTGTACGTTTCCGCCCCTTTTTTGGATGTGGTGCTGCACAACTTTGGACAAGCTTGGAAGGAAGCTTAACTGTGTCAAACTATTCAAAAAGTTGGAAGATTTATTTCACTGGTTTTGGGGTTTTTTTTTTGTTTTTTTTTTTTTTTTTTTTTTGTTTTAGTAAGATGTATTTCAGTGACATGTTCTTTGGTAAGGAATTGTAATTAAAGAAAATAATTAAAAAAAAATTACRGGCTCGTACCAGTTCAGAGCAATTAGGCGAGGTAATTAGAAGCACGATGAAAGGGCTGCATGGGAAAAGGAATTTAAACCCTCGTTGAACTGTTGCATCAAAAAGTGAATAAGAAAAAGAGTAAATTAAAAGTAGGGCTTATAGCTGGTAGGCAAAAGATAAAGCCAATTATTCTGGAAAAAAAGGAATGCGAGCTTGTTTATCTGGAGCTCTTATTCCTCACATGGAATGAGGCTCCTGAAAAASGTTCTTGGGCCTTCAGGGGAGTTGGAGAGGGACTTTGGGGTTGTTTAGCCTGGAGAAAAGGAGGCTCAGGGGGGACCTTCTGGCTCTGCACAACTCCTGACAGGAGGGGGCAGCTGGGGGGGTTCAGGCTCTGCTCCCAGGGAACASGGACAGGAGGAGAGGGAACGGCCTCRRGCTGTRCCAGGGGAGGTTCAGGTTGGACATCAGCAGGAATTTCTCCATGGAAGGGGTGGTCAGGCATTGGCARGGGCTGCTGAGGGAGGTTTGYAGTCCCCATCCCTGGAGGTGTCCCAGGAAGGCCTGGATGTGGCACTCAGAGCTCTGGGCTGGGGACAAGGTGGGGATGGGGCACAGCTTGGATTCAACGGGCTGGGAGGGCTTTTCCAGCCTCAGGGATTCTGGGATTCTGTGGACAAGGGCCTGGAGTGACAGGACWAGGGGGAATGGATTCAAACTGACAGAGGGTGGGTTTAAATTGGATATTAGGAGAAAAGTTTTGGCTGTGAGGGTGGTGAGGCCCTGGCACAGGCTGCCCAGAGAAGCTGTGGCTGCCCCATCCCTGGAAGTGTCCAAGGCCAGGTTGGACAGGGCTTGGAGCAACCTGGTCTGATGGAAGGTGTGTTGGAACAAGCCAAACCATTCCATGACTCTATGAATGTGGAAGCAGAAAACTCACTGCCGTCTCCCTTCTTGACCCCAAGTTATCAGTGCCAGAAGGTGAGCACTGTCAGCCTTTCCCTGGACCCCTTCCCTGGTGGGTGAAGAGCAGACTTTCCCAAACAAGGGCATGAAATAAAGCTGTTGGTTGACAATGCTGAATCCCTAAGAGGTCATTTGGAAATGGATGGGACGAGGAGCGAGGAAATGAACCTGAGGTCTGTTTTTTGCACCAGGAAAGATTTTTTTTTTTCCCATGAGCATGCACAGTGCCCATTAAGAACCAAAAGATGAGCCCTTCAGAATGCAAAGAACCTTTACTCTAAAACCTTCSCTCCGGGAGGGAAGCATGGAAAAGGCCACAGTGTGAGCGAGACACAGGGATTGTCCCAGCCAGGAGAAAGCATCCCTCTGCCCACACCTCCCCTTAGAGCTGTGGAGATGTTGGGACATCCCCAATGCCACAGGACTTCTTCTGGTGGTGATTTAGATTKAGAGCTGGTGTGCTTGATTAGTGCTGCCCTGGAAGCAGCCATTAGACGTCTCCCTAGTTAATTAATCAGCGGATCCACTTCTATCTGCACACCACAACAGAGCCTGACAGCCAAAGGCATTTCAAACTGTTGATTTAATGAGGGGACACAGCTTCTCCTTAATGACCCGAAACRGGCAGATTATTTAAATCAAAGGCTCCAATAAAAGTCCTCTGTTTGTAACAACACCACCACCAAGTGCTGCCCTGGTAATCAGCTCTGGGGTAGCACAGCAATAAAGCAGCTTAATTGTGCCCTGGATATTGGCATCCATCTCCAGGCCGGAGAGCAGCTTTGTGACAGACCAATCCGCACTCGGGATCACCCCGGACCAGGCGCTYGCGGGATAATTCCTCCAGGATAATTCCTCTGTCAAGCAGCTCATTTGGGTGGAGATGGAGTAGCTCMTTTGGAAGCCTGGGAAGCTCTGCTGAGCTCCAGCGATTTCCACCGGGTGTTTTCCACCAGAAAACCTCCAGGACGGACTAAGCACAGTCCAGGTGAGGCTTGGCTTCACCYTCACACGTGCCCGTGCAGAGGCGAGCTCTTCCCTTTTCCATTCCTGAGCGTGTGGATGGAAACCAGGTTTTAATCCCATGGAAATAATGCCTATGCCCACGGCACTAACTGATATTCCTATGAGGGGTTTTTTTAAAGGAGGATAAAGCTTTTTGTCAATGAGATTATTCTGAAGCATAGAAGATGTTTCAGTAAAAAAAGTGTATTTATTTCACTCTCATTCCAACCCCTGCYGTGGGACATCTTCCACTGGAATGGAGATGGTAACTTCCATAAGGAAGGAAAGGACTGGGCTCTCTTGGTTTTTTTAATTCCTTACATTTTCCTGGATGTTTCCTAGACTGTCTTGTCTTGTCTTGTGCTGTAAGAGTAGTTAAAAGCAGGAAGTTAAAACCTTTATTCCAGTGTCCATTGGCACTTTGATCCTTTCCCACTCATCCCATACTTAAAGTGGCATTTAGAGCAATAGTGGAGTGCAGCAACTTTAGTGCAATTAAAAACCCATTTAGGAGTCTAACTTATGTTTTTTGGTTAGTTTTTTTATTTATATTTATATTTGTATTTCTGACCTCCCTCTCTCCATATTTGCTCTCTTCTGGGCTCAGTCTACCTCTCCTCCAGCCTTTTGAGCCCTAACATTAGCCAGTGGTTTTTGTGGATTTTCCCAGGAATACCAACTTTTCTAACCCGTGCCCCGTGACACATTCCTCATCGCCGACCCGAGGCATCGCCCACCCAGCAGGAGCACATTCCCAATTCCCTGCGCAGACCTCCTTGCTGTGACAGTGTGAGACACCAACAGGCTCCGCACTTTACCGAGGACGTCAAACAACCKCTAAATCTCGGATACTCGAGCTGCTGCTGGCTTCTGATGGGTTTGAACCGGTGGCCTTGGGGCAGAGCTCGCTGTCAAGCTCTCTCAGCTGTCTCCTGGTTTGTTTTGCTTTGTTTTCTGCTTGTTTTCTCGCTTTGGTGACAACTCATGGATAAAAGCAGAGATGGGGGGGGAAAAAAAGCACGAAAAGATACGCCTGGAACTACAGAAAAAACAGAAGGTAATTTAAGGTGCTTTTTCTTCCCAGAAGTCAGAAGAAACGAGGAGAAACCAAATGCTCTGAGCAATCGAGCTTTTAAATGATTGATACTTTCTCCAGCACCCTCCTGGAAAGACAGTGGTAGGAGGTGATTTAAGGCAGCTTTGTTCTTTCTCGTGGGAAATCAAAATCTTTTTCGTAAAAATTCTACCCCGCTTCCTTTGATGTTCTGCTCTGAACAAACATCCAAACTGGCACAAGTTTGCATTTGGAGTGAAATTAGCACAATTGGGTGGTAAAACRGAGTTGGAAATATTATTTTATTATTGTTATCGTTGTTATTTTTGCAGTATCATCACTATTATTATTATTATCATCATTATTTATTAATTATGTTATTTATTCCTTTAGGCATAGAGATACTACACTACTGATTTTGCTAYTTAATGTAATTCTGGGACAGAATTCCGTGTTGGCACTGGCAGGCCGTGGTGTGAATGCCATTATTTATCAGGGATTTCCCTGGCACACGGAGGGGTGGCTGCAGGGAGAGCTCCAGGCTGTTCAGCCAGCCCTTGGCCAAAAATGCTGCCTCCCTAGAAGAGCCTGGAGCTCCTGCCCAGCTCTTGCCTGGTCTGGGGAGTTCAGCTTTCCGGAGGGTGCTTTCCGTTTTCCAGAAGGTGAAACAGCAGCCACAAAAAAAAACCAAACCAAAACTCAAAAACAAACCAAAACACCCCAATAAAACCCCAAAACAAACAAACACCCTCTCTTTTCTGACTGAAAAGGTTATACACAATCCCCTCCAAAAGAAGCTGATTCTTGAGATAACGTGGACATGGAGAAGAGGAACCAGGAGGAATTTCTCATTTATGCTTCCTCTCCACCCACCCCATCATTAACAGCCCAAGCTGTTGGATCCCAGAATTTTGTATTTCTTTCCGTCTCCACAGGGTTTACACAGGAAATCCTGGCTTCACCACCCCTGGGACCGTGCTGAACACCCTCAGTCCCGCCCAGGGTACACAGCAAAGGTTGTGACAAGAGCTCCTTTGGCTGGATCAGTTCCTAGGGTAGTTTATTCCTTACTATCAGCCAAACCTCAACCTTTGCATCGAAACCCCTGGTTTGTGTAGCATTCAACAGTAGGAGCTGGAGTTATTTGGCACTTCCACATATTTTTTCCTGTTCCTGGTAGATAAAAGTCGTATCTCAGCAGCCTGCCTGGTTTCTGTTAAAATTTAGATCTATGGGCAGAGGACAGATTCACCTCTTGTCTCCTAAACTTCCCCTGGGTGACTTACAGCACGTTAATTTTTAACTACCCTGCTCAGCAGCACCATTCATAATAAATATGATATGGAATAAATGCATTACAATTTATTTTTACTGGCATGTTAAATTACACCTTTATAGCCCTRGTTGCTCCCGCGCCATGGAGGAAAACTAAATTTCCAACGGAGGTACTTAAGAGTGCAACATTTTGTCTACATGGCAGATGTTTCCTCTTGTCCCAGATATTCCTTTGTTTAATTACAGTTGCAATGATTTTTAAGGATGGGTTTGAGTCACTTTGCAGCTCCTTTGCTGCAGGAGGGGCTTTCCACTCCAGCGCAACACAGTTTCACTATATTCCAAAGTTTACAAGATTTAAAGGAAAGTGCCATTCCAGGAAGCTGAGATACACATTTTCACCTTCAGTACTTTTGTTTTCTTCGACAACGGCTGGTACGGAATTCTATTCCCYGCCACGCTCAGGTGAGCTGGGCCATAGCTCTGTTTATATCCGGCTGGAATTGCTCTCTTCCCMTTAGACCGAGATGTTATGACAAGTTATTGTAGATCTGTGTTTGCTCATCTTGAAAAGGAGCGATGAGAGTCTGAGAGGGTTGTGGAGTAATTCGAAATCACCCAACCGCTTTTGTGCTCGACTAGGAAGAACCAGGACTTCCCATTTCTACAAGTGTCATACTTTGATTTATTTTTAGGGGAGGGAAGGTTGGATACTCTGTGGTTTGAAAGGGGAAAGACTGGACCCTTCTGGGGTGCCCACAGAGAGGATGTTTGGGAAGGAATGCTCTTTACAGCAGCAATAAGAGGGGTTTTTACCCAAGAAAGTGAGAATTGTGACCACCCTGTGCAGCACGAGAGCAAACAGATCCCAGCACGGTGCTGGGTGAGAGATCCCACTTCAGGCTCACAGGGCAACCAAACCCGACAGCAGGGCACAGACCCCAAAATGCTGAATTTCTGCAAAGCTTGGGCAAATCAGTGACAGTGATGGACCTTTGTGAGCGAGAGGTACCGTGTGACCTCAGCCCTTAACCCCAAAATGCTGAATTTCTGCAAAGCTCGGGAAAATCGGTGTCAGTGAGAGTCCTTTGTGGCTGAGAGCCACTGAGTGGCCTCAGCCTTTATCAGACTCCCCAAAATGCCCCAGCACAGAGAAACTGTGCAGCCCAAGTTATAGAACAGCTTCACGAGGTGCTTGTGCTCTGTTGCAAGATATAAACCAGCTTCTCGAAGGATTTAAGCTGAATCCAGCCCTTTTCAGTCACCACAGGAACTGCTGCATYGTGGAAGGTTCTCACAGGAGGCTTGCACTGTTCGGGGACGCTGCAGAGTTCTTCCCACAGATAAATCCGTTTTTCCAGGACATGCCCCGAGCTGAGGAAGGCGCCACACACAGAGCACTTTCACAGGAGGCATCTTTGTGTCTCTCTGCAGTTTAAACTGAGGCATGACAGGATGTGCCAGCCTGAGGACACCTTGTCCAGCCTCCAGAGCACTTCCGTGGAAGGAATTCTCTGCTGATCAGTGGTTGCTAAAGCAGGAGGTTAACACAGATCTGTCACTTTGAGAGATGTGCACGTCCCTGGCTGTGTTCTTTCGTTGCTGGTCACCCTTTTTAAATCATGTCAGAGAGGAAAAACAGGTTCTTTCTGCCAGGAGGTTGAGAAATGTCAAGTGAGGAGTGTGCAAATTGTGTTACGCTGGCTCTGGAGTTGTCTGGAAGGAATTCGGAGAGAGGCTGGAAGTGCAGCTTCATTTCTTCCTAGAGAAGAGAGTTATCCGATGCAGCAGCAGGACATCTGACCTGATTTGTCTGGAGTGGAGATCTAGGAACACTTTTCCTCCAAAGGGCAAAGCAGTTACCATCCATTTCATCATACTCATCAGTGTTCCTTCTCTGTTGCTCTGTAGCTAAGAGAATTCCAAGGTCTTTGCCTTTCCTTTTCCTATTTCCTATTTCCTATTTCCTATTCCTCTTCCTCTTCCTTTTCTTTTTTCTTTTTTCTTTTTTCTTTTTTTCTTTTTTCTTTTTCTTTTTCTTTTTCTTTTTTCTTTTTCTTTTTCTTTTTCTTTTTCTTTCTTTTTCTTTTTTCTTTTTCTTTTTCTTTTTCTTTTTCTTTTTCTTTTTCTTTTTCTTTTTCTTTTTCTTTTTCTTTTTCTTTTTCTTTTTCTTTTTCTTTTT
>JACAXG010000049.1:6234796-6285260 GCA_018881555.1 Amblyornis subalaris
GAGTTGAGTTTCAGGTACTTGTGTCTCATCAAGTTTTTGCCCTGTTTAAATAGCAACTCAGGGCTAATTTGAAGTGATCAACCTGGCTACGTTTATCCTGTTAGAAAAAGGTAAATACATCCCATTTTTAAATATCAAACAGTCCCCAAATCACCAGGACACTCTTTCCAACATCCTGCTTTGCATTTGATGTTGCTCAGCAGGTGGTGTCAAGGCATTTCAGTATCACTCCTCAGGGTTTTTTTTGTAAATTTGCAAAAAAAAAGAAGAAAGTGCATAACAACATTTCCTTTCAGCACAATAACCTTATGGAAGGTTTAATTGGTTCTCAAGGCACCTTTGTTATTTCCACAGCCTTTCAGTTCTTCACACAAACCTGATCCAGGCACTGCTTTCAAAGCTCTATTGAAACGARGGAAAATGAAAATTCAGCAATTCACTACTTCACGCCCATTTAAAAGGTGTTTTTAATGTCTCAATAGAAAGAGGAATATCCGGGGAAATACACAGATGTTTTACAGTAGAGAAAAACCAAGTGTCTGGGAAGAAAAAGTGCTCTGTGTTCTTTRCCATAAAGTTTTTGAAGGTCTTTAAATAGTGATTTGAGAAGAGGGATCTTAGGTAGGTGTGACTGCTCCTTGTTGGGAATAGATTAACAGGCATCATAAAAATGATAAAGTTCCTTTTTTGGGGGAAAAAAAGTTTTTCAATTGGCACTTTAGAAACTTTTTGCCTGTGTTGTTTGTTATGCTGAAAGAAAAGCAGAAGCTCCAGGGAGGAGGAGATTGAARCATGAACTTTGACTGTCTCCTGGAATTCAGGTTTCTGGCTCTCTAGAATAAAGAAAATTATTAGGGACTTCCTGGATAAATCTAAAATATTATAATTCAGGTGTTATCCTTGAGAGCTGTGCTGCGCTTCTCCAAGGGAGCGGAGGAAATCCAGCAAGGATTAATATTATTAAAATTATTAACATYATGTGGGGAGCACAGGGAAAACAGTCCAGGCTTCAATGCTGAGCTCCAACATATTACTCCATGAGAAGTTATAATGTGGATGTGCCTGAAATCCTCACATCATTTGTTCACTGCAGTCAAAATCAAATAATGTTAGGAAGTATTAGGAGCAGAAGAGATGGGAAAAAATTCCCCAAAGATGTAATTTCTGCACTGTGTGCGACTGTATTGTCCCTGCACCTCAAGCGTTATTTGGTTTTTTGATCCCCTGGCTTAAAATGAGAGAAGGAAGAGAGCCAGAGAAGGAACCCAGGAGAGCAGGAGGGATCATCAAAGGCGGGGAATGCCATTCCAGGCTTAGGGAAGGGGCTGAGATTAAGATTTATAAATCATGAGTTGCATAGAGAACATGAAAATGGGACCATCATTCACTGTCTGTGCCCCTGATACCACAACTGTGTTACTGGAAATGTCTGAGGTTCAAGGAAAAGAAACAAACATCTCCCAAAACCTCTGTATTTTTCCATCAAAAAGGTTTAAAGTTCTAGCAGGAGGTGCTTTCTCTCATGCCAGGAATGAGAGGCTGTGGTCCTTGGATTTGTGTGTTCAGGAGGAGCCCAGCACTGCTGCTGCCACCAGTGTCACCTGCTGATCTCCAAAACCCTCATCCTAATGCCAAACAAACAATTAATAGACAAAWAAAATCAAGAGATGAGGCAGCTTGATTAGCAGCTAAAAATATCCCTGGCACCCTGAAGAGATGCAATATAATATTTATGGATTTAACATTGTGAAGTAATTCAGGGAACTGATGGTTAAGAAAAGAGAAGCAGGTTACAAAGCACATATTATAAATTAATGATTKATTCTACCTGCCATAAGCACCTAAAAAAGATTATTATCTGGCACCATAAAGGGCCAAAGTAATGGTGCAATTAAATCTTGATGGGATAAAACATGTCCTTCCTGTATTCCTGTTTATTTTGTGCTTTTTTTTTTGCTTGTGACTGGAGGAATGATTTGTTGCTCTGGGTTTTATTCATCCTCTGCAGTTTTTTTGGGATATGTACTGAAGTTTATGGGCCTTGTCCTGCTGTCCTTTTCGTGCAGCAATTAATCCCTGTTATCCAACCCCCAGCCCTGGGAGGGGCTGGCACCCTGAGTGTTCAAGGGAAAGGGCATCATTCCCAGTGGTGCCTTGGACTGGCACAAACTTCTGAGGGCTTCTCATTGCTGCGGCTGCCAATTAGCATAATTAATGCAATTCCCTTTCCCAGGAGATGTGCCCAGAGCCGTGGGCTTCATCCAGCCCCAGATCCAACTTCCTCCCCTGGGATTACRGAGCAGCTGCAGCACAAGAGCTCGGGACACTTTCCACCATCCCAGGGTGCTCCAAGCCCCATCCAGCCTGGCCTTGGACACTTCCAGGGATCCAGAGGCAGCCACAGCTTCTCTGGGCACCCTGTGCCAGGGCCTCCCCACCCTCACAGGGGGGAATTCTTTCCCAATATCCCATCTAACCCTGCTCTCTTTCAGTTTGAAGCCATTTCCTTTTGTCCTCTCACTGCATACCCTTGTAAATAAAACCTGCAGCGACCTCACGGCATCTAGGACAGGGTTAGGGACGGGACAGGCTGAGGTGGGGTGTGCAGGCATTGTYTTATCTATTAAAAAAATATTCTTTCCAGCAACTAAACTCACAGGAAGCAATTGTTAAAGGCGTGGAAAGAAAGCAAAACCTGGAAATTTCCCAAGGAGATACCTGCCCAAGAATCYTGCTCCTGCTAAAGGGGATTAGAGAGGAAAGTGCTTTGTGTGAGCGGAGCAAACCTGGGTGGAACATATCTTGTGAGGACTACAAGAGGACACTCCCAAGCTCGGAGAGTCTGTAGGTYTCTTTATTCATTTCGCAGTTTGGCTTTGTTTCTCACGTCTTTTGGCATTGGGGTCACAAATTTAGAAATCAGATAAGATGGGAATGAGAAAGCCACTCGAGGGTGGCTTTGCTTCCAGCTCAGGTGCCTTGGCCTGGCCAGCACTGCAGTAAAGTCAGTGGGGCAGGCACAGGCACCTGCACAGAAATGACCACTGAAAGCACTGAAAACCAAACAAAAATAGCTTGGCACTGCATCCAATTGCTGTTCATTTCCCATAATGGCTGTTTGCTGGCTCAGCATATTCCAGAAACCACTTGGTGTTGTTCCATGCACTGTTCACCCCAGGGAGCATCTGGAGCTGTGCCAGGGGAGGGTTTAGGTTGGATATCAGGGAAAGGTTCTTCCCCCAGAGGGTGGTGGGCGCTGARCAGGCTCCCCAGGGAATGGTCCCGGCCCCAAGGCTGCCAGAGCTCCAGGAGCGTTTGGACAGCACTCCCAGGGATGCACAGGGTGGGACTGTTGGGGTGTCTGTGCAGGGCCAGGGGTTGGACTGGGTGATCCCTGTGGGTCTTTTCCAACTCAGGTTATTCCATGATTCCACGACTCTGTGATCACTGGGGTAGCTGCTGCAGCACACACAGACCTGTCCCACCCCTGTGCCAGCAGCACGGGGCAGGGAGGGATCACTGCCCTCACAGCTGCCAGCAGCTCCATGGAGTAGCTTTTCCATTTATCCAGCTCCTTCAGCATCCCKCCCAACCTGCCCTGGGCTGAGGGATGTGGAGCTGCAGGCCAGGCTCTGGCTCAGGCTGACATGAGCTCCTGTCAGCAAGCCACGCTTGRAGAAGAAAGATTAACAATTTTCCCTCATCACAGGAAAAAAAATTAAATACTTGGCCAGTCTTCCTTTCACATGACCCCTGGGGCAAAGTGGCTTGGGCACCACAGTGGCTTTCTACAGGTGACACCAACTTCAGCTGCCCAGAGACAGCAGCTAACAAGAACTACATATCCTTACTTTTGTTGCCACTTTTCCGTTTATTTATAAACATATAAACTTCTAGCTAAGCCTCAAATCCGCTGGCACTGCTGGTTTCCACTGTAAGCCGAGCTTTTCACCCCACTCTGAGCACTTTTATTAGGTCTAGGCTGGGGTGAGCATCTGCCACATGGGAATATCAGTGGTCCCAGTGGTGTTTGCAGAGCAAACCCCTCACTAGAGCATGAAGTCAATATGCTTGGCTTTCCTAAAGGCAGGAGCTCAAATGCAGAGGCTCTGCCCCGTTCCTCACAGTCTGGGGTGCATCCTGCTCCCAGTGGGACTTCCTAGGGAGCGGGTGGCAAATGTGCAYGTTTGTGCAGGGAACGTGCAGGAAAACTCGGGGGCTTTGTAACCCATTCCAGCTGAGGATACCAGCACAAGAATTCCATCCTGGAGTGTACAAAACCAGGCTGGACGGGGCTTGGAGCAACCTGGGATGGTGGAAGGTGTCCCTGCCCATGGCAGGGGATGGCACTGGATGGGCTTTAAGGTCCCTTCCGACCCAAACCATCCTGGGATTTGGTGACTCCATATGGAGAAAATTATTTCAATGGGGCTGTACTCTTACAGTGATTTTAGCATGTCAAAAAATGTTTCCGCATAGCAGCACCTTATTACATTATTACATTCCCATATCATGTTCCCATTCTCCCACAATCAGAGAATTCTTTCTCTAGGCCAGTTTGCTGAGAAATAGAACTGGAAAATAAATTTTAGAGATAGGAAACTTTTACCATCATGGCAAATACTGGGGATTTCAGTAGGGAATAAACTCCCTGTGTCTCTTGGTACCTGTTCCCCACTTTTAAAGTGCAGCTCGTGTGAGGATGCAGCCAGGGGATTTTGGGAGCAGTGAGAGTTCCCAGTTCCCTGGCAGTGCCCTTCCCACTCAGGGCCACAGCCCTGCAGCCCCTGGGTAAGGTGAAAAAAGTCACCTGGCAGGGAGCAGGGCCAGCCACTCCCTGTGGGTATTGAGGAATGACCTCGTGGTACCAGGGCAGGGCTGGGGATCCAAATCCCTACATCAGCAAAGTCCAAAAAAGCCCAGTAATGTGGTTAAAGTCACGAGCCTCAGCCTAACAGCGGGTTGGAGAAGATGTTTTCCGTGAGAGTTTTCTTAGAAACATATCAAAATTTATCCTGATGACTTCAGGGAGAAGCAAAGCATTCCAAGCCTTCAGCCTCTCCAAGGCAGGGGAACGGACGTGGCAGGATGTGCCCTTCTCCGGGTGGGAAATGCTGACAGACTGGAGTGGAAATATAAACTGTTTTCTCCTCGGGCATTTTCCCATCCCAGCTCATCCTTGAAGTGCCTCCTGCTTCCCTGGAGCTGTAAATCCAGCGTGTTCCAGCGGCTGCTCCCATCTGGCAAACAGCGGGACCGGGCAGCGGATCCGTCTGACCCCGAGAGCCAAAATAGCTCATGTTGGTTTATCCCCAACAGCTGGAGGAAGCCTTGCAGGAGGAATTCTCCCTGGGATGCTTTCCCCTGCTTGGCTCTGGCTCCRTGCACGGAATTCAGTGTTTCCTCAGGGAAATGTCAGCTCTAATTGCAGGCCAYGCACAACCAGCATTTCATGTTTGAGCAGGGCATGATGGCCAGGGTTGTTTTGCCAAAAACTGAGGTTGGTACTGGGGAGGACAAAGAGGGTTTGGGAATGAAGCTGAGCCTGGGATAAAGCGGTTTAGGAGAAAGGTGTTTTTGCTTTGTCTTTGCTTCTCACTGCCCAAATGGAGATTCGCTGGCAATCAATTCCATGAATTCTCCCCAAGCCAAGTCTGTTTYGCCCATGAAGGTAACCAGAAAGTGAGGTCCCTGTCTTTATCCCAACCCTTTTTAGCCTCTTTGTGAGGGGGAAAGAGGCAGTGGCTGGGTGAGGGTCCAGCAGCTGCCCGTGGTCAACCCACCACAGGTTTTTAAGGAGCACTTGTACTGTAGCTTTAATTAAGACTCCTTGTCATTTGTATATGGAAATTAATGTAGCAATTTGTGAATTTATTTTCTTTTGACTGTTTGTTGGGTTTGGTTTTTTTTAAAATGGTTTTTCCTGAAGGGAAATTAGGTTTATACATTTGAGTCGTTAATCTCAACACCGCTATCCAGGGATTTTGGTGGAATTTAGAGGGACATGAGGAGAACAGCAATGGAAGAGTTCAGGTGCCTCTGCACTCTCCATGGCAAAGGAGCTGATTCTGTTCCTGCTCCTCCCAGTTCCCTTCCACTGCAGTGGTGCCCCCCTGTAAGAGGAGTTGCTTGTCTTGTGAGTGGAGATGAAGGTGGAAGAGAAAGGGAATGTTTAGAGCTTCTCTTCTAAAGAAAAAAGGTTGCCAAGTGAAAAAAAAAAAATCCCACAKCTAGAAAAAGGTCCTCTGAGGCTTTAAGAACGAATGGTGAGATCACAACATAAATATGTATTTATTTAAGGGTCAGTTGATGCCACATAATATAAAACCCCCTCCCTCTGCCGCTCTAGCCCCCTTTAGAGGCCTGCGAGGACTTTGTTTGGAAACCTTTTAGTGCATTTTTCTCCTTTTTCCAAAAATACCAGCATTTAGATCACTGCTTTGACAGAGCCTTTCTGCTTTGCTTTGCCAGCAGATGTGCAACACCTGCATGAAGCAGAGGCCCACRCCATCCTGGAGAGGGAAAAATGCTACCCCTGGAAAGAATTCCCGAGGCTGGCAGGCCGTTGGAGCGGGCAGCACGGCACAGCAGATGTCTCTGACTGCCCCTCTCACAAATCCTGSCGCTCTGGAGGTGTCCACAAGCCCCAGATGCTTCTGTTCTTTCGTGCATTGCAGACCTTTAGGGTGGAAAGGGAGGAGAGAAGGAAAGGGGAGAAACATTCTCAGTTTTCCCATCTTGATCTTTCTTCTAAGCTGTCACTGGATTTTCCGAGTGAAAAGCAAGGTGGTTCTGGAGATTCCGAGCTGCAGTGACTGTGTCTGATCGAGAATCACACAACTGCATTAGAAATGGGTTAAAGGCACTGAAAAGGCTGCATGGCCGTGTCCACTGTAGGGGAAAGCTCACTTCATCTCCCTAAATCTCCTTGTCCCTGAGCCACGACTCATTTACGACCCAGTTCACGACTGCTCCAACGCACACCTCAAGCTCCATTGTTTTTCCAGTGGCTTTCACAGTTTTCTGCTCCTTCTTCCTGCTGTTGTCAGGGATAAATGACACCACCTGTGCTTGGTGGCCCCTGAATTCACCTCGTGGCACTGAGGATTTCACATGATGCCGTACCAGACATCCCGCTGGGCTGAGCACTTCAGTCATCTCRTTATGATAAAGTGACAAGGTTTGGGGTTTGTTCCCAGCTCCCTGCTCTCTTCCGTGGCACTYCTTGCAGGGGAACAGGCAGCAGGACTTATTCCCCCCCTAATCCTGACAAAAATATCCTATAGGCAAAGTACAACATTTAAAATGAAGTTTAAACTCTTAATTGCAGCTCTTCACTGCACTTGTTTTCGTGCCTGTCAGGGTTGTTGGGTTTTGTGTGGGGTTTGGCTGTTATTTTCTTTTTGCACCGTGATTACATGCTTATCTGCAAGAGACAGGCTGGTAAATTGAAAAAACAACACTTCCTGGTGTAATTGTCTAACACACAGCAGAACACGGATTAGGGTTCTACAGATTAAACACACACACACACACACACACACACTTCCCAACCCACCCTTATGGAAAACAGGGCTGGATTCTCCCACAGCGAGGACGCCGGGAAATGGGTGGCATTTATTTCAGGTCAGAAAGGATTTTACACGCCCATTTTAAACATATATAATATGCAAATTCCCGTTTCTTGGTGATGCTGGTAGCTCAGTGTGGGTCCTGAGGAGGGAYGGCAGGCCATGGGAAAGGCTGTGAGACCTGGGGGAAACGCAGGTGAAATGTGGGGCTGTGGCTGGGGGGTCACAGCTGGGGGGTCAGCACAGCTCTGCCCACGAATTAAAGGGAACCATCTCAGTCACACTGCTCTGGCTTGTGCTGTCATGTTAAACACCCCTTTCAAGCTGTTTTCCACACTGGGACTCTCCAGTCAAAGCTTTTATCTCCAGAGATGAAATCATTGCTTTTTTTTCAAGAGTGCAAACGGTGAAATCCCTGGGTTTTTTTTTTCGCCTGAGACTTGTGCCGTTCCTTTCAGCAGGGCGATATTAAAGGGAACGCTGAATGCTCCTGCAACTGATCAGCACATCCAAGGAAAAGAGTCGTTCCCGTCGTTCACACCCATCACTGCAGCATGATCAGACTCCAATTTCTGGACCAGTCACGAGGGGAGCTTGGCTCGTTTCATCTGCTTCGTGCTCTCTTTCCATCTGGCCGGGGCAAATATTCCGGGAGAGGGACCCTGATACTGCAGCATCCGACTCCCGCGGGACCCAGGGTGAGGGGCAGGAAATGAGCAGCTGGGAGTTCAGATAAGGAGGCAGATAAGGATAAGCAGGATGGTTTTTAATATCCGAAAGCAGGGCAGGCATTAAACATYGGCTCACCCTGGTGAGGAAATAAGGCTCATATAACTTGCAAGAAATTAATGCCAGAGCCAAAACGCTGCTTAAAGCCACTCTGAGTGAAGTTCTAATCTTGTCAAAATATCAGATATTGGATCAGACCATTTTGCTGAATTTAGTCTTTATCAGCTTTTCGGGGACCATGAGAATCCTGCAGATGGTAAAGCAGAAAAACATGGCAATGTCCTACATGTTCTACCATCTTTTCCCCATTTTAAGGAGAAAAAGCAGTTAGTCTTTATCTCAACAGGCACTGAATTTTCACCAGTAGGATTAATTCCCTACTTGGAAAACTCAAGGTTAAAGATACCAAATTTYGGGGGACCTAAGAAAGTCCCAGGGCTTTACAAAGTGGTGAGCTGGGACAGCTCTGGAAGGTTCGGGAACCCTCAGCCTCTTTTTCTAACAAACCAGAACATTAAACATGGACTTTTTTATTTGTGCCTGGTTGGAACAAGGTGGATTTATCTTATTAAAGAAAAATCTCACTGAACCTGAGGGTCAAAAAAAGATATCCCAAATATATAACTGATCATGCCACAAATGTATGAGATCCTCTCCCTGTCAGGGAATGTGTCCTGCATTTCTGGATGCTGAGGGCAGCAACAAACTTGAGGCACCCTCAAGGCACAGGGGATTGTCGAACACTGAGGAAAAAAATCTGTGCCTAAAATACATTGTCCCATGACAAATCTTCCAAATGCTTATCAGTGTGTGGGAGTGTCTGGGTGAAACACAGGATAGSCCATGAATCCATGAAAAATTGCAGGTTTAGCAAGACATATATTACATTTAGTGATCACAGAATCATGGAATGGGTTGGGTTGGAAGGGACATAAAGCCCATCCAGTCCCACCCCTGCCATGGACAGGGACACCTTCCATTATCCCAGGGTGCTCCAGGCCCCGTCCAGCCTGGCCTTGGACACTTCCAGGGATCCAGGGGCAGCCACAGCTTCTCTGGGCAGCCTGTGCCAGGGCCTCGCCACCCTCCCAGGGAAGATTTTCTTCCCAATATCCCATCTGACCCTGCCCKCTGGCAGTGGGAAGCCATTCCCCCCTATCCTGTCCCTCCACCCCATGGAGTCTCTCTCCATGTTTCCTGTCGGCTCTTTCAGGCACTGGAAGGCCACAATGAGGTCACCCCAAAGCTTCTCTTCTCCAGGCTGAACAATCCCAGCTCTCCCAGCCTTTCCTCCCAGCAGAGCTGCTCCATCCCTCTGCTCATCCTGGTGCCTCCTCTGGACTCTCTCCAGCAGCTCCCGGTCCTCTCCATGGAGACTTGCTGGGGAACTGGTCAACAGTGAGCTGATGTGGTACATTTTGAGGGAAAAAAACAGTGAAAATGTCCAAAAAAAGGGAAAGAAAGAGGAATTATTTACTGCAGCTACAGCAGATCCTTCCTTTGTAGAGTATCAACCATAAATTATTAATATCCTGGCCAGGGTCATCAAAACAATCCTTCAGGGTGTGAGTGGAAACAGCAGAATTTTCTGAAACACCATCTATAGGAACAGCTCTAGGCATTTAATAAATAAATTTTTGCTGCTGGCTTTTTCACTCCTTGCATGGAAGACTCACAGATCAGATTTTTGCCATGCCCGGGTTGTTCAAAGGCAGTGCTCTGCCAGTATCTGACAAATCAGTGGATTACTCACTGTGCTCAGACACTAAAATTACACAGTAATCCCAAATTAACGAGTGAGACAGGCTTTAGAAACTTCCCTCCACCACTGAAACATCTCCTGGCTGCTTGCAATGACAACAGGGCTGCCTTTATCTGAAATCTGCCTATTTCCAGCCTAATTAAACCGTTGGAATAAATCTCCATGTCGATGTCAGAGCTCTGTAAYCAAAGTGTGGAGCAAGCAGAGGGTGTTTGTTCCTGCACTCACATCTCAAACCCTCTYGAATCCTGCTTGAAGGAACAGCATTAAATCAGGGAAAGTGCAGAAAGGAGAACAGGGAATGCTCCTGGGGGAAAAAAAAAAAAGGGTTCAGATGTCTGGCTGTTGGAAATTGAGATATTTGCTTCAGCCTAGGTTAGAATGGTTTATTCATCCCAAGCTGCTTCCTGGGCAAAATAAGGAAGATGTTAAACTGTTAGTTTCCAAAACCTGGGACGAGGGAGTTTGCTGGGAAGCGGCTGCTGACTGGAATTCCAGGTTTCACACCCAGCAGCAGCTCAGCCTGAGTCCTCCCAGGTAAAGAGGCAGCCACTGGGCAGCTCCGTGAAGAGGGATTAAAGGTTAGGTCAACATATTTATTAATTTTATTGATTTTTTTTTTTTAATCCTGTTTTCTCTTTTTCTGTGCACTTTGCAACGGCAGGTGGAAGGATAAAGCTTTGAAGGTGATGTTTGAATCCACTCAATTAACTTTGAATTAACTTTGAATTAACTTTGTCCTTCACAGAGCCCTGCAGTGAGTGGGTTCATGGCTGTTACATTGAACCAGGTCACCTCTCAGCGCAGCCAACCCGGGCTATTGGCCAGGGACAATTCCCAAATGATCCCACCCGGGTGGGTGGGGCTGCAGCCACATCCAAGGGKTGCATCCGGAAGGATTGGAAAAGGCTGTGAAGCTCGTGCTGGGTCTGGCTGTGAAGAACACAGGGGTAGGGGAGGAGTTGCTTGGTGTTCTCGTTGTCTGAGTGGTGCTTTTCCTGAAAGCAGAAGCTTTTGGGGTGAGACTGGAGAATACCTTGTATTTGCAATCCTGGGAGAGCCAGAGAAGGGACAGGGAAGAACTAAAGCTCTTGACTTAGYGAATTACAGGAAAAAGAGATACTGTGGAGGTATCTTAAGTTTCACTGTTTACTCCTGTCTTCTCCTCAGGAAATGGGTTCCGAAGCTTTGGAATAGGCTGTCCTGAGAAGTGGTGGAGTCACCACCCCTGGAAGTGTTCAAGACACATGTGGCTGTGGCACCTGGGGACAGGGTTTAGTGGTGGTGCTGGGTAGGTGGTTGGACTTGGCGGCCTTGGAGTTCCTTTCCAACTGCAATGATTTGGTGATTCTCTSGAATTTTAACACATCTGTGGCTTTGGGTGCCGAGTTTTCCAGTGGAAACTAATGCACATTGGCGTGTAAAATGGCAAAAGAAGACAAGAGTTTGAGGTTTAAAAGYGGCTCCAGGAGAGACTTTAAGTAGTTCAGAAATGCTGCAGCCCAAAGCCGGCTCTGACTTCCCAGTGGCTGACTCACAGCCCCCCTCCCCCCCAAACRTTTCATCACAAAATGCAGATTTCTTAGCCAAACCTTGGTTTGTTGTGCTGAGATGGCAGGGTTGCCATTATGTCCCTTTGAATAGCTCTGTGATTTTAATGCAGCGTTTCAGAAATGCTGCCTTGTGCTTGGGAAGCTTGTGTGGCTCGTGCGTGGGAGGCCTCACACGTAAGCTCCTTCCCAAAAACAAAGGAAAGAGCCCCAAACTGAGGGGCGCTGAAAATAAGAGCGTCCTGTTCTCTTGCCTGCAGGGAATGAGGGAGGAGAGCTGCTAGAGGAGGGATAATGGCTAAAAAAAAAGAAAAAAAGGCAAATCCAGAAGGGTTTGCTTCCACCTCTGAC
The DNA here is from genome assembly GCA_018881555.1 of Amblyornis subalaris. Classification (NCBI taxonomy): domain Eukaryota; kingdom Metazoa; phylum Chordata; class Aves; order Passeriformes; family Ptilonorhynchidae; genus Amblyornis; species Amblyornis subalaris. The sequence continues at coordinate 6,246,760 of JACAXG010000049.1, forward strand.
AGAAAATCAGCCATCATCACTGTGCAGCTCCACAGCTCTCTCCAGAGTGAAGATGAGGATGGATTGGAATGGGATCTCTCACTTTCCAGCTGCAGTGCAGTTAAGCTTCTCTCCTCTGTAGGAATCCCAAACCGTCCTGAACCCACAGAGCCTTCCTGTGGGCTTGTGCTGCTTCTAAAAGCCATCACTCTCTGGATGAGATTGCATTTTTCCTGGGAAAAATTCTGTTGCACCAAGCAGTTGGCAGGAGGGAATATCAAGAGCTGAACCTTAAAGAATACAAAATGCAGAGCAGCATAACAGAAAACAGGCTAAAGCCATGGAATCATGGAATGGTTTGGGTTGGAAGGGACCTTAAAGCCCATCCAGTCCCGGGCTTTACAGGACAGGGACACTTTCCACTATCCCAGGGTGCTCCAAGCTCCGTCCAGCCTGGCCTTGGACACTTCCAGGGATGAGGCAGCCACAGCTTCTCCRGGCAACCTGTGCCAGGGCCTCCTCACCCTCGCAGGGAAGGATTCCTTCCCAATATCCCATCTAAATGTTCCCTCCTTCAGCTTGAGGCAATTCCCCCTTGTCCTCTGTGGTGGGAGAGGCTGTTCCATTAACCTTGTCCTTAGACCATRTGCAGGAACACCTTTATCAGCCCTCAGTGCCCCTTTCCCACCCTGCCCGGGAATGTTGGCAACCTCCAAAGCAAGCCCAGGCTGGCTCAGGTAAGTTATGTGAGCACTGCCCTCTCTGTCTGCCTTGCTCTAGTTCTGTGTCTATTAAAGAACAGCTCTGCTTGGCCATCCCTCACTCCACACACACAGAGGCTGAGGGGGGAAAAAGCAGTGGGAAAAGTGCCAAAATATCCTGGAGCTGTCCAGAGCGAAATCACAAAACGAATCCGTGGTGCCAGGGTATCCTCTGGCCGGAACAAAATGCTTGTTGAAAAACAGCATGTTTTATTCATAGCACTGTATTTCAAAGGGTATTTTAAAATATCCTCTTAATATTCCTCCAGAAGCCCAGCACAGCTCTTGAGTGTTCTGCATATCCCATCCCTTCGTCAGGAATTGTAAACCAAGCACTGACTCAGCAGAAAAAGCAGGAATCCAATCCCGCGGAGCGAAATGCAATCCCAGGGAGCGAACGTGCATGGACTGTTCAGCTCGGCAGATCCCGGAGGATCCAAGGAAGCTGCTCCTTCCCCCATGCTTTTGCTTTCCAGCAGGAACTGCTGGTGTGACGAGTGCAATTGTTACCCCAACTATTCATTGCCCCTTGTGCTGGGAACACCTCAGATCCTGGGGGCAGTTTGGGGTCTCTCATGGCAGGAAGGACTTTGAGGGGCTGGAGCRTGTCCAGGGCAGGGAACAGAGCTGGGGAAGGGGCTGGAACACCAGGAGAGGCTGAGGGAGCTGGGGAAGGGGCTCAGCCTGGAGAAAAGGAGGCTCAGGGGGACCTTCTGGCTCTCCACAACTCCTGACAGGAGGGGACAGCCAGGGCAGGTCAGGCTCTGCTCCCAGGGAACAGGGACAGGAGCAGAGGGAATGGCCCCAAGCTGTGCCAGGGAAGGGTCAGGTTGGACATCAGCAGGAATTTCTCCATGGAAAGGGTGGTCAGGCCTTGGAAGGAGCTGCCCAGAGCAGGGGTCACCATTCCCAGGGGTTCACAAAACCTCTGGACGTGGCGCTAAGGAAGGTAGCTCAGTGCTGAGCTAACAGTTGGACTCGATGATCCTKCAAGGCTTTTCCAGCCTAAACAATTCCATGTTCTATGTCAAATAGCACCTATTTCGTGCACTATTACAAAACCCTACAGTTCAGTGTTAAGATGACCATAAATACCTGTTTATTCCTGGGCACTATTTTGGTTTTGCAGCATTAGCATCAGCGTTTGTAAGTGCTTCCTCAGAGCATTCCTGGTGCCTGCTTCCCTTCTTTGTGTGGAATTATTCTTGCATGGCATTCAGAATTGTTCCTGTCAGGAAAATGGAAACCTTGCACACACTCAGCAGTGTGCCTTRGAGAGCAGGGAACCTTGGAGATCCATGGAATGTGCCTCTGGATAATGGAAATTCTGCAGACAGCTCCTGGAACGTGACTTTCCTCTGAGTCCTTTCCAGAGGGGATGTKTGCCCTTGGCAAAACAAATTTGGGTACAATAATGTTTATAAACAGCCCAGGGCACCCGAAATCCTTCACATCTGTCAGGTGTCCCAGAACAAAACTCCCTGCTTCTCGAGCGTGCAGAAAGAGGAACCGAGGAAAAACCTCCGAGTGACGAGGATCCAAGGAAATGAAGCAAAATGTGATCCTTTACTGTTTGTATTTGCGTATGAGAGTTGATTTCTTTTTCTGGAAGTGCAGTTTCCCACCTCCTTCTGCCCCTTTCAGATCCATCATGACACAAAATGTGCTTTTCAAAGCAGGCTGAGGGAGGGTTTTCCTCCTCAGACTCTTTTCAAAGGTTCTGCCGATTTTAGGCTGACTCATCAACCTCTCTTTTTGATTTAGCTCAAAAGCAGATCCTTTTTCACCTCCAATATCTTCATGAAGGTGTTTTCATGGAGAACAACACAGAAACAAGGGCCRTGCTCTTTCCAATTCCAAATTCCAAAGAGCAACATGCCTAGATAATGCTGATAATGCTGCTGATGATAATAATGATGATGTTCGATTTTATCTTTATTTTATGCTAATAAAAGAGGTGTATATTACATTTCCATCTTTTCCTCCAGGACAAACACCATTAGAACAGAAGCCATTTCCGTTAGCCATGAAATTTAAGGGAGCYTTTACCCTACAAAGCAGTGCCCAGCACAGTAGTACAAAATGGAATTAATTAACAAAATTAAGCCTTGCTGGCACTAAACATTATGTTGCCAGCCTTGGCAATATTGCTTAGAAATTCCTTATTTGTTTTTCTCTTTGACAGTGTGAAATATTGGCTAGAAAGGGTATTTCCAGGCTTTGCCAGGAGCTGCACCCCAGGACAAGTTGCAAACCTAAATTTCCCAGCAGGGCTGTCCTTTGGCAGCCCTTCCCTTCCTGCCTCACAGGGCTGAGTCTGAGCAGCACCAGGGCCAGGGCGTGGAGCCTTGTGAAAACACRTATTTATTTTATGAAATACAGGTATTTCACGCAATTTATTGTAATTCATGTATTTTTACCTATTACACATGTTTTAATTTATGTAATTTTCTGTGTAGTTCAACTGATAAGACTCTTACCATACAAATTCACTCTGTGGCCTTGATGGCTGCCAATGTGGGAATGAAAGGGAATTATGCTTATAATAAAGATGTATTTTATGAAACTGTTTTAAATGTTAGGAAATTACAGAATTCCAGCATGGTTTGGGTTGGAAGGGACCTTAAAGCCCATCCAGTGCCACCCCTGCCAGGGGCAGGGACACCTTCCACTATCCCAGGCTGCGCCAAGCCCTGTCCAACCTGGCCTGGAATATTTAATAATATTAAATATGTAACCTAATGATTTCCTCGACCCACAAATAAATATTAATAAATTGGGTCACAGAAAGAGATTGAAAACAGCATTATCAGACCATCTTTTTGTACAAAAGTTTACAAAACCATGAAATGAGAGGATTTTTCATAAAACTGTACGACGTCAGTTTCTACTTGTCCACTCTAAAATTCTCTTCAAAATTCCTGTAAGTCTCAGAATGAGTTATCTCAAAAATGGAAATATTACACAAATATTAGATCCCTTTAGGCTAAAGAGACCAGTGTAGATTAAAAACAAACATGAGGTATCTTTATCCCCTTAGTCTCAGTTACTAGAATGTAATACACCTTTTTTCTCGTGCATGATTTGTCTCCACAGCAAAAAACGCCAAAATATCAAAAAGTGGGGAAAACACAGAGTTTCTCCTTCAATTTTTGTTTGAGGGGTCTGACTGATGCCAGGGAAAAATGTGTCCCTGTCCTCARGCTCTTTACTGAGAGAAAATGGAATCACTCCCAGTGGCTGTGGTGGTTCTGTCCCAGGGTTCTCTGCTTTCCCAAGCCTCTCTTCCTTCCAGGATTTTTGAACACAATGCTGGGGTTTGGGTTTTTTTTTTAGGAAGAAATGAACACTTTTTACAAGCATTGTGCACAAATAGATGTAGAGAAAGGAAGAGGGCAGGATTTTGACAGTGTAACACCTTAATGCAGCTTAGTGCTGCTAACATCCATCCTAACCAAGCCACCGCTTGTCAGGTTCCCTGACAAAAAGGGAAAAAAATCCATTAAATTAGAAAATGGCATTAAAGAGGGCAACAAAGCTGGGAAGGGTCTGGAACCTAAATCCTAGGAGGAGTAGCTGGGAGTTTTAAGGGTGTTCAGCCTGGAGAAAAGGAGGCTCAGGGGAGTCTTGGATCACTCTCCACAACTCCCTGACAGGAGGGGGCAGCCAGGGGTGGGGTTGGGCTCTGCTCCCAGGGAACAGGGACAGGATGAGGGGAAAGGGACACAAATTGCACCAGGGAGAGTTCAGGTTGGATATTGGGATAAAATTTCTTCACAGGAAGGGGTGTCAGGCATTGGAAGGTGCTGCCCAGGGGGGTGGTGGAGTCCCCATCCCTGGAGGCGTCCAAAAACCGGCAGAGGTGGCACAGGGATGTTCAGGTAAAGGCTGGACTCGATGACCTTGGAGGTCTTTTCCAAYCTTAATGATTCCATGAGGAAACAACTGGGAAAGCACAGGGTGAGGGGACAGACCAGGTCAAGTCATAAACGTTGTGCACCCAGCGAGTTAAAACCATTTGGATAAATTAAGAGCGAATAACACAGCGGGCTCTGACACACACTCCTGGGGATGAGCTGAATTAATTTTGCCCCTGCTCCCTTGCTGGTGTTAGGTTAATCTTTGCCACCCTTGCAACAGGTCTGGGGGTTGAAAGGGGATTTTCAAGCCAGACCTAACTCGGTTTTCCTAGGTAAGGCAAGCTGGTGGATGAGGGCGTGCTTGGGGACTGAAATGCACTTTTCAGCTGTTCTAGATTAACAGCATGTTTACTCAGCAGGCCCTTTCTGGGTATGCTCCAAACCTGCCAGAAATGGATTTCTGTAATAATTTTCTTAAACACGTTTAATTAAGAAAATAGCAGATGTTTAAAACTGAAGCTGCCACAACCCCCAAACTCCTTGCTTTGGCTAAAACCATTCAAGGCACTCTCAACAAAGACTTCATCAGTCTTAAAAACCCTGTGTGCAGTCAGTTTTGTTGGCTGCACGATTTTCTCCTGTGTTCTCTTGGGTTTTAGCAGATTTAATTAGCCTGGTCAATTTTTTGCTGGTTCCCCAATCCTTATTTTTCGAGCAGTGGCTGTTTAGTTGTGTGAGTAGCTCCTTGCTCGTGCCCTAAATCCCTGTGTATGAAATACCTGGGTCAAATGTCTCCCTAATAACAGGCACTTAAATAATTGCTTTTTATTTTCCAAAGAAAAATTATTGGGAAATAGATCTTGTGATGTTTTGGTAACCCTAGGCAACCGTGTACTGCAAATGGATCTGACCGAAGTGAAGGGTCCCCAAAAGTGAAATTGGAGTTACACCAGGCTGTTCAATCCTGTAAAATATTCCTGTAGCTTGGAATTGCTCTGCTTTACTCAGAGGAACTGTATCCAGTGATACCAGCAGTGCTACTGCACAACTCTATCACAGCAGGTATGACCATCCAAGGAATTTATTCACCTGATTGCTTTTTCCTCATCTGAAAGCAACTTCTGAGTTCTGATTAAAATTTAGGAGTTGTATTTTCTACTTTAATAAAAAAAAGAATAGGCAATAGGACATTCTTTCTTTTATCCATTTTAATTATGCCATAATTCAGGAATATCACAAGAGTGACAGGACCAGGGGGAATGGCCTTAAGCTGAAGGAGGGAACATTTAGATGGGATATTGGGAAGGAATTGTTCCCTGTGAGTGTGGGGAGGCCCTGGCACAGGGTGCCCAGAGAAGCTGTGGCTGCCCCTGGATCCCTGGAAGTGTCCAAGGCCGGGTTGGATGGAGCTTGGAGCAGCCTGGGATAGTGGAAGCTGTCCCTGCCCACAGCAGGGGCTGGGACTGGATGGGCTTTAAGGTCCCTTCCACCCCAAACCATCCTGTAATTCTCTATTGCTAAAACAGATGCTGATCAGGCAAAAGATTCCCAAATTGGAGGAAYTAATTAGGAATTGGGAGATATTTTGATGTTTTAAATGGACTCAGTGCAGAGTGTGAGCTAAAATGTTCCACCAACCTACCTGGCACCTGAAGTTGGATATATTTAGGGATCCCCAYGCCTGTTCAAAGGTGTTGTGGTCGAGCTCTTCGCTCCCTAGTGCCGGRAATGCCTCTGCTTTCCATGCCCTGATTCAGGAGGGGCCGTGCAGACCCGGAGCGCTCGCTGCCAGGAAAAGAACACCCAGAGGAAGCTCAGTTTCTAAACCCAAACTGAATTACAGCAGGAGGGCTGCAAGATCGGAACTGTGAAACCAGGAGCGCTCCCCTCACCGCCACTGTCACTCACCCAAGGTAAAGCAGGCTCTAAAATCTGCACGGCCCAAATGTCCTCCCTCCTGCCTGCTCCCGAGCCTTAATGAATTTCATTATTCTTCTTCCATTCACGTGCTCTTGCAGAATAAAGGTCCCYGAATCATTAACTAATTTGATATGTCTGAAGCACCAATTCGATTCTCAGGTCCCTTGGGAAGCTGAGCCATCTTGTTCAAACACCTCCTAACTCAGTTTCATAATTAGATATGCCGTGATTGATGGGGTTTTGCACAGCACTTGCAGAGGGAAGGAGATCAACCTAATTGTTATCACAATTTAGCAGGGTTTAAGATTGGAAAGTCTTAACCAAATCAGTGATTTCCAAGAGGAAACAAAGCTCTGCTCTGTTGGAGCACGAGGTAAGGAAGGTCCTTCGGGGAATGACTCCCATAATTAATTATTTTGGGAGGAAGAAATTGATATGGCAATTCTTATCCATGCTACCTGCACTTTGGGTTTGTATTTCTATGAAAACAGGGACATCTAGTTCTTCCTGTTCTTCATGGCTAAATCATTCCAAACAGGGAGCCCATGGTGAAATAAGTGTTGGAAATAAATTCTTAGGTAGAGTAGGAGCAAAAGGAATAAAGTGGGTGGGGGTGTTTTGTTTTGTTTTGTTTTGTTTTTTTTAATGAAACTCTTTCCTTTCAGAAGACCTCACAGAGGAGCCCTTTTTAATTAAAAAAAGAAGTAATTTTGAAAGCCATGTTGGATCCCAGACATTCCTGCCCTGTCCCATGACTGAGCAGCCCTAATGCAGCCAGGAATCACAGCAGGGGTCACCAGGTAACTCCAAAGGTTGGACCYGCTGATCTTGRAGGCCTTTTCCAACCTTTTATTRTTTTATTATCATTATTTCCAGTATTTTATTACAGTCGAGGTGTGAGTGACAGTGTGCTGATGATAATGGGCTAAAGTCTTGTTCTGAGAAGAAATCAGAATAATTCCTGCCTGACACATAACACAGGCAGGAGTTTATCTCATCAGTACCATCAAGTCTGCCTTCAGATTCCCGAGTATTTGAAATGGGCAGGATCAAATAGGAATTTTCTCAAAGTTTTGGGTGTTTGGGGAATAAATCTGGTGTTAAATCAGCTGGAAAAAATCACAAGCCATCTATTTCTTTCTGTTATCATCCATGTGAGAGGCTTAATGTCTGGGAATCATCCCAGGCACTAAAGGTGCCAGTGGTTATGGATTTACAGTTTGTGGGCACTGCTGAGGGGATTTAATTACAGGGCCTGGGGAGGTATAAAAGGAGTAACTTTCTCCTATCCCTTTGGAAAGTTTGGGATASTTCACTTTGAGGTTAGCAGGGATTCAGCGTAGCTCCCATGTTGTGGTTATGCTGGAGGTCCCACCAGCAGAGCGGGAATCTTTGGGAACACCAGCTTTCGTCTCGTAGGGTGGTAACCTTGGAGGAATCTGATTTTATTTAATTTTGGGCACTTTGAGTAGCCCTGTTACTTCAGCCACGTGCAGCTGACCTTTGGGTTTGCCTGGTTTGGACTGTGGGCTGTTCTCAGCTGATTTTATGGAAATCTTTAGGAAGCCAGTTTGAGTTTGGAGGAAGTTTAGAACAAGACTCAGCGTGCTGTTTTTATGGACACAATCTGTGGCCAGTGCGTTGTGTGCTCTGGGATTTTGCTCCAATGGTGAGGAAAAGGCTGAGAAATGGGGAGAACTTTGACATTTTGGATGAACAGAGGCCTCGTTTCTGTAGCCCCCAGTTTAATGAATGGGTATTTCCAGCCAGGCTCACATCAATGGAAATTAAGGAGGTTGTTTACATGCAAATTCCTGTCTGCTTTGGTGAGTAACTCGTGTCTCATAATGAATGCTCCTAATCTACTGATTGACAAAGGTGATAAATCTGATAAGGGTTGTCATCAGCTCAGGCAGGAAGGTAAAGGAAATCTATAGGGGAAATCTTGGAACTAAAGCAGACCAGCTTTTGTCACTGTATTAATTTGCTTATTAATTGGCACAGGRTGCACATTGCTGAGTAGGAAAGGCTGGCAGAAAAAGGAGCAGAGAAGCAGAAATGGAAGCTTCAAACAACGTAAAAGGATGCTGAGTGATTTTCATGTCACACCACAGTTCTCATAAACCCATTCATTATCAGACATCAGGGAGAGCCCAAATAAAAGCCCTGCYGTGGCAAACCAAATACAGCAATACAAAATAAACAAATAAAAMTTTTACTGCATGGTCCAAATGCACATGAAGCTGGTTTGTCTTTGCTTGCCTCTTGACCTACATATTTAATTTTTTCTCTCAGAACAATGCTCATGTGAGTCCTTCCATTTGTCACAGCCCCACCCACACATATTTTACAGKTAAGGGTTAGGAATGCCACAGAGAACCAGTTGTATCCTATTCCCATCAAACTCCACTCCAGCCTGGACAAAATTAATTTCTATTAATATAATTCAGCCAGTTTTTATTAATGAGGTCTATTGAGGGAGGAGGTCCAAGCCATTGGACTGTGACTCAGATAATTTCCTAGCTCCTTCTGTGACCTTGAGCAAAGTTGCTCRAAATCCGTGGCTGGAATTTTCTGAGGCTCCAAAGGTTTTAGAGGGACAGCAAAGCTGATTGATTGTCCTGGTTCATGGGTCAAAGTGAAAAATCATGAGTGAGAATTGTTGGTGAAATAAAACAAAGAAAGAAACGAAAAGCTGGAGAAGAAATAGGTTCATCTCAACAGCTGAATTTTGCTCTTAAAGTTCCTTTCTGTCTTTATCCCTTTTTATTGCATSTGGGAGATTTCTGAAACAAATATTTGACTTGTATAAAAATTAAAATATAACAAGAGTGTTTTTATTGCTCATTCTTCCTAGAACGAGCAATTTGTCTTGAATAATCTAATTAGCTTTACCTTCAAATTTCACCGCTTCCTGAAGTATTATTTTTTAATAAAAATCCCAGTTTCAATGCCATGGTCTTCTGCAAAGTATTTCATTACGCTTTTCATTCTGTTGAGCTGGGGAGTTTTAGAGACAGGGACTGTGACAGAATGAAAACCTCCAGCATTTCCACTGCAAGTGCTGTGTTTCCTGAGCCTTCGAGGCTTTCTGGGAATAAAAATCAATGTATGGAGCTGTTTGGTCTTTATGCTCACTCTAAGCTTAGGTGACAGCGTAAGGGGGTGAAAGGGAAGGGATTGACTGCTGGATGAGCTTGGAACCGTAAAAAGAAAAGTGCTGAAAGAAGAGAACTATTCCTGTGGTGTCACAATAAGTGAAATAAGGCATGGAAAACCTGGAACAGCTGGACCAGGACAGACACATCCTGACTTTGAGAGGTGCTCAGCTGCACATCTGGCACAAACCTTCCTCTGCTGGCTCACAAACCAGTCCCTCAGCCCCGAGCTGGTGAGAAAGTTGGGCACAATGATCACTGCAGGTCCCGTCCAGCTGAACGGTTCTACGCCAATTTTCCGCATTCTCCATCAATTTTACGTAAGTCTGCTTCCATGGAGTCATAGACCAAAACACATGGAAGCGATGGGAAAAGGAKGGAATCTCTGCTGATGTGCAGTTGGAATGAGCTGAGCTTTGTGTCAGCTCCACTCAGGTGAAGATCTGCCCAAAGACCCCCAAAGGCATGGTCGGGGTGTGTGAGGTCAGCTCAGGCATGGTCACACCTGACTTATCATTTTTTGGGCCGACAAAAATTAATCCAATCCAGAATCTCGCTGTCTTTCTTCTCCTTTTTGTGCAAAAAGTCTGGGAGAAGTATGGAAAGAAACCTCTGAGGARCACAGAGCTGACAGGAGAACATGCAATCTCTTTTGAGCATGCTCCCTGTTGGGAAAATGATTACTTATTAGATTTTTTTTATTGGGACAGAAAGAACCTCTTTCAGATGCCTGTTTTCCAGCCTTTAATCAGTTCCTGGTTAATAAATATTAGTCAATGTGAGGCTGTTTCGTTGGTCTTGTGTGCACACAGTTGGGAGAAATCTGCTGATATAAAGCCAAATCCAGACTGGGCCCTTCTGTTACTGAAAAGTTTGCTTAGCATTTTTAGATATTAAACATTTGTCTGTCAAATGAATTTATGGGAAATACTGACATCAGTCGCTTTGTGCCATAAAAGCCCAGCCCYASTTTTTAACAGGAGGATTTTCTAACACYYCCCTTCTGGGAGGGCRTGGAGATTCCTCCCTGGAGGGGGGACACCCCTCAAGGTCACTCCYTGAGGCTGAGGAAAGAGATTTGGTCATTGGGAGGGGTGAGTGACATCAATCYCTTCTTAATAAYTGTTTTCTTAGCTTTAATAKCATTGCTTCAATAAATAGTGTGCTACGCTTAYAGTTAGAGCTATYTRTACTTCGTAGCAAATAATTCTGATTAAGATATTTATTGTCATCATCAATTTAAATAAATTATTTCTTTTATTCATATAAATATGTTTGGGTTGCCATCCTTTTATAAAGGCTCRATTACACCTGGACAATCCTTGAGGCAAATCAAGCCTGGGCCTGGGATTGGATGCAGTCACTCCCAGAGTCCCCTGCGAGGAGGAGTTTGGAAATCCAGGGCTCCCTTGCTGCACATTGTGACTCACATAAACCTTGTCCAAAGCTCCCGTTCTGCCCAATATCCCCAAATTAAATTGAAACTGCCCTCAGTGCACAGGACTAGACAGCCAAGCAATGAGGAAAACCTTTCCAGCACGGCCACCGAAATGATTCTGTGCTGGTTTCCCAGGGACGGTGCCTCAGGATCTGCTCATGGAAAAGCAACAGGCACAGCTGGAAAGGAATAGTTAAACAGCACGTGCAGGGAATAAATCACCTGGTGTCTGCAGCAAGGGTGAAATATGGGACAAGTCTGTGGTTTGGAAAGTGCCATAAAATTCCCAAGGGAAAATGTAGATTGGACTTGGCTTTAACCTCTCCTCGAATACAGATACAGTTCACTGATAGGTCACRTCAGAGGTCCCCTCGAACACCCCAACACRTCTGCCTGTTGTCAGACAGGCTGTAAATTGGATTGCTCCAATTATCTGGGCTCCAGGAAGAATCAGTCTGCAGTAAATAAAGGTCTCTGGAGGTTTGTCACCAGCTTGTAGCAGCTTAGTGAGCGCCGGTGTCATCCCTACGGATCAGCCTGGATTGGAACGCTTTAACATCCACAGACACTTAACTGCAGCTCTCCCAGGAGAGGCTGTTGTTGCAGATCCGACCYTGCCAGTGTCTCCCAGGGGTTTGGGGGAGTGGTGATGCGAATGGGTTGAGAATGTGATTTTCCCCTCTCACCATCACACATGAAACACTCGTCAGTGCCCAGCCTGTGTGAGGCATCGACACGTGCACTGCAGAGAACATCTTCAACAGCTTGGAGCCACCTGGGAGCACMATGCAGACGTTCCAAAGGACAAAGTTTCTCAGCTTTGCTCTTACATTATTATATCTGACAATTGCCAGGCTTTGTTTGGAGGCTGCAGTTGGTGGGTGTCAACAGTTCCCGTGCAGGGAGTCTTAAAAAAAACCCAAGAAAAAAAACTTTGGGCAAAAACTGAAATGTGGGTGGAAGCAATTTGGGACACATTTATTTTCTAGCTCTCTAGCACTGAGGAATCATGGAATCACAAAATATCCTCAGCTGGAAGGGACACAGGGATCACCCAGTCCAACCCCTGGCCCTGCACAGACAYCCCAACAATCCCACCCTGTGCAYCCCTGGSAGCRTTGTCCAAACGCTCCTGGAGCTCTGGCAGCCTTGGGGCCGGGACCATTCCCTGRGGAGCCTGTTCAGTGCCTGAACATCCTCTTGGGGAAGAACTTTTCCCTGACATCCAGCCTGACCCTCCCCTGGCACATCTCCAGCCGCTCCCTTGGGTCATGTATCCCCTCAGTCTCCTCTTCTCCAGGCTGAACAAGCCAAGTGCTTTCAGGAGCTCCTCACACGACTTCCCCTCCAGGCCCTTCAGCATTCCTGTGTCCCTCCTTTGGACTCTGYCTAGCAGCTTTAGCTCGTAAATTGTGGAATCCAATGCCCCAGCACTGGAGGCGAGGCTGCCCCAGCCCAGAGCAGAGCGGGACAATCCCCTGCTTGGCCTCCTTTACCCCCCCCCATCCCCAGGACAGGGATGTCCCTCCTGGCTCCAGGGCACACCTGATCACATCCCACTGTCCATGGCCCAGGACCCYCAGGTCCCTTCCCCTGGCACTGCTCTCCAGCCTCTCCTTCGAGCTCTATCTTCTGTATCTGCTCCTGTGCTTAGTCTGTGTTCGCTTGGAAAATCTACTGAGGAGCCCATAAATATTGAAAACATTTAACAACTGCAGTAAAACATGCAGTTGTGTAGCAGTCACAAGGATATAAAAATCCCCAAACCCCAAAGTGCATCTCTTGCCCTCACCCAAAGCACACGTAAGCTGTGAGTAGAGTGGCTACGTCCGTGAGTTGTGCTGTGTATCCTCCGAACTGCTGTTATGTTTCCTAGAGGAAGCAGCAGTTTTAAATAGATCCTTGGACACTAATTACAGGGAGAAGAGTAGAATTTTTGCCTTGATAATGTTCCCGGTAATTATCCTTTATGACATTATAAATCTGATTTTTTTCTTTTTCCCCCCCAACTTTTATATCTGCGCGCGTTCCTCTGTGAGACAGCGGAGTTTATTTAAAATTAGCAGCAGTTTTATTAACGACACTCAACACTTCCAGTAATGGCTGGATAATGTAAATCCTGTAAAGTGCTTAATATGACACAGCTCCTTGTTTGGRTGTGTGTGGTGATAAATTAGGAAGGAACTAATAAAAGATGCAGCAGAAGGAGAGGAGGCTGGGAAAGTTTCAGTGAACAGACAGACGTGGCCAGTTGTGTTGATAATTACAGGTCAGCCCAGGACAGTGAAGAAGGGTTTTTCCCTRAACTCCCTAAATTTTGTTAATTTTCTTTTCCCACCAGCAGTTCTTGGGTTTGTGTCYGAATGGATTAGGGAGAGCACCCATAGGCCACACCCTGGAAGTGTCCAAGGCYCCAGGGAKGGGGCTTGGAGCAACCTGGACTAGTGGAAGGTGTCCCTACCCAGGGCAGGGGGTGGGACTGGGTGAGATTTATGCTCYGAGCCCTGTCCAGCCTGGCCTTGGACACCCCTTCCAGGGCASAGCCAGGATTTTGGGACATGCAGTGACTCACCTGGAGCTGCTTTGCCAGTGTGTCCTTTGGGACACAGAAGATTAACAGGCTCCTTGAAAGGCAGGRAGGAAATGCTGAAGTTCTGCCTCTGTCAATAGAAGACATGAGCTCGGCCAACTATTAAATTTACTGCAACACTAAGCAGTGACTTTGGATTATTTTACAGAAATTTCTGGTCTTTRATAAAATGCAGGTTTCGTGTTTGCCGTACCTTCAGCTCTCCAAAGAGTCCTGTTTGTGCCAGTGAAATATGACATCTTTGCTTTGACTTGAGGGAATTTGTTTTAATAATTGGCTGACTGGTAGTGAGATCCCTGAACATACAGAAATTCTTCACTGTGGCAAAAAAAATGAGAGTGGGGGAGCTAAAAACTCAGTTGAAAGTCTTCTGGTAAATGAAAGTTCACTCTAAAAACTGCAAAACAAAGTAAATCCAAGTCCATTAGGCTGCTGTTTCTATTGCTGTGTGATTTTAGTTGTCAGCAAAAGCATAAATACTTTTGGGAGACCCAAATCCTACTTCCAATGCTAATATAAATCCATGATTTGGGTTATTAGCCAGCTTCTTGCTGACCCATAAATTTTGTGGGCTGTTTTTTCTTTTATGACAGGACAGCCATGCAGGGTGTGGGGGGGAAATCAGTAGTTTTAAATGTATTAAATGGAAGTGATTGATCTGTTCCAGAAATATAAAATAGTAATGTTTGAAGTGACAGGGAAATCTGTGGGAAGCTCTGAATAATAGTATATACTAATGTTTAAATATATTATGACAATCCCTCTTTCAAAATCAAACTGCAGCTCTAAATCATATTCTGATGGCTCTTATTATCTGAATTACACTGAATTATGAACAGCCATTGCCTAGGATGTGGATATAGATATAGATGGGGGTTTAATTCTGTCATTTTTTAGCATTGGCCTGTGTTTGGAGATATTTTCCTACACTGACAGAAGTGTTTTCCCATGTCCAGCAGAAACACCTCTCCCTGTTTCCTGCAGGTCAGTGCCAACCCTGAGCACATATTTATGTCCTGGAATCTCTGGATTGTCCTAAAACTCCACCAGCTGAAWTTTTCAAACTTGCCTTAAGGATATGGATGCCCAGCTCTCATTAATTTTCATTCAATTAACTAATTTGGTTACTCATTTCCCATTTTAATTTTAATGGGAATTGGGCATCCAAATCCCACAGGCAGGTTTAAAAATATCAGCCAGAAGATAATGAATATCCAAGGGAAGGGAATTCCAGAGCAAGCTGGAACTTCTCTGCTGTAAAAGTTCTGTTAAAGAGCCACTTTGCTGCTTTGCATGGTCAGGAGCCACAGTTGAGGATCTCCCCAAAAAACCCACGGCTCTGACAGTTCTTCAGATTCCAACCTTCTTGCCTAAAAAAATATTAAGAAAATGTGGGGTTTTTTAAGCACCTTTTATGTCACTCAACTTTTATTTCATGGAAATTTCAAGTAATGGAATAAAGAGCCTGTTTCTTTCTGCTGCTGTACCCAGTATCTTTAATAAACCAAATATTCAGAACCTGCTGTCAAATATAAAGCTGGTGACCAAGTCAACAGGAGCTATTATTGCTCTTAACACTCTGAATGTCTCTTCTTTATTTTCAAGGTTTGTGGGAAGCAATACTCCTTTTTCCTGTTTAATTACCAGATTGCAGCCTCTTTTGTGTACAGTAGAACCATACTGGAGAAATTCAATTTCTCAATTAGCAATTGAAAAAGGAGAGCGGTTTAAATGGCAAAAATAAGCCAGTCAAACCTTTCTTAATTAATTTTATCATTACTTTTTTTTTTTTTAAGAAAAAAATGCAGTTTGGCTTCACAGGGGAAAATGTCGCTTAATCACGCTACGTTTAATTGGAACAAATAATTATAGTGAAATATTAATCATTATGCACTGAAGGCCCATTTAAAACGTAATCAGCCTGCTTCCTGCATTAATTTCAGCTGTGACCCGGATCMGGTGTTTCCCGGGATTCTCTGTCCGGTGCTTGCACCCATTGTAAAGCTGTAAAGAGCTTGAATATAAAATTCCATATACCCAAGCCGTTGGATATGGAAATTCCCACGCTGAGAGCCTGTCCACATCCTAGAAGAAACATCAGGACGGAGTTTTCAAAGCCCTTGGTACGCGCTGTCGGTCTCCRTTGCCAAAGTAATCCCGTGGGGATTTTTGCCATGAAATTCCACGGAAGTGGAGTTTCTCAGTGCCACGAGCTTGCAAAGGATTGCTTTCAGGAACTGGGGGGGGAAAAAGGTAAACGCTGTGATTGCCTCCATCAGTTTGCATYGCATCAATCAGCTCCCATTTGAACGCCCTCTGTTGTTAAATTGAAATGAAGATGGATTTGTTGTTCTGGCTGGTTTAGACATCTATTAATTACACATGCACATAATATTTAATTATCTTGAGTCACYGTGGCAATTTTCTCGAATTAGAGATGGATTATTCCGTTCGGATCCCAGCAATTGGACTTTATGATGTTTGTCAGTTCATAATTAGCTTGGAGTCACTAGCTACGACGTGGGTATTAGGAAGTTTGGAAATCCTTGGAAATCCTACAAGTTGAGGAGYTTGTCGTGGCACAAATGTCCTCCTGGATGCCCACGGGAAGTCTGAATCCACGAAGTTTATTCACAACTTCTTCCAAGCTCCTGATTGCCTCACCTTGAGGGGAGGATCGGGATGGAGATCAGGGAAAGGTTCTTCCCCCAGAGGATGTTCAGGCACTGAACAGGCTCCCCAGGGAATGGTCCAGGCCCCAAGGCTGCCAGAGCTCCAGGAGCGTTTGGCCAACGCTCCCAGGGATGCACAGGGTGGGATTGTTGGGGTGTCTGTGCAGGGCCAGGGCTTGGACTGGATGATCCTGGTGGGTCCTTCCAGCTGAGGATATTTTGTGATTCTGATAATGGGAGAAGGAGATGTGAGAAGAAGGGGAAAAGGAGAGAGACACACCCTGAGAATTTGCTGGTACCCGAGCTGAGCTCCCCCCTTTTGGGAAGCAAGGAGAGCCCTGAGTAATTTCCTCCTCAGAGTAACTACTCAAACGCTGTGCAACGTTTCCCTATCAATGAAAACTCTTCACATTCCCTGGATTTGCCATGTGGCTCAACATCAAGGCTCAGCCAAGCATGTTYCACCTGCGCAATCAGAGCCAGCTTCGCTCACTTCTCCTCTCTTCCTGCTTTGCTCTTTCCCTGTTCCTGAGTTTTCCAGGTGCCTGCCAGTGGCTGCTTTCCCCAGGAAGAGCCGTGGCTGAGCGTTTCTGCTCGGGAATTGGCTGTTTGCAGGGAAGGTGTGAGCGGAAAAATGAGTGTGAGAGGGGGAGCAGAGGRGGGGCAGAGGGGGAAAGCTCATCTAAGCTCTTTTCTGGGAACGCTTTGGAGTTCAGGCTTTCTGTCAGGTGCCTTTGACAGGAGTCAGGACTTGCTGAATGGATGAAAGGGAGAGGAGAAAAAAGCAAGGCCGAGGCAATTTGAGATAGTATCCAGTGTGTCTCGGAGAGAGACAGCATTCAAAGGCCATGTTTAATTTAAGCAATGGCTCTGTGCAGTGTATTAACCTTTCCACCCTCCCTCCCCACATGCTGAGCACTAACTGTCTTTTCTGGCTTTTTTAGAAGTCTCTTCCTGGCTCTACTGCAGCACTTTCAATCTCCTCTTTGAAGGAGACGTATCCCTGAAATTCTCTCTTTGGAATCATGCTAATCCACCTGCTCTGTCCCCCCAGTAAGGAAGGTAAATACGGATTGCGAACGGGGCTGCTATGACAAAAGCAGGGAGGTGGGAGGATGGCGAGGCAGGAGCCAGGATGGCAGCAGGATGGATGGAAAAGATGGAGTTAGCAGGCCAAAATGGCTTTGAGGGAAGCTGGGGGTATGTGGGTCAGCTATTCCGCCAGTGTAAATGTCACAGGAGTGCTGCCTTTGGTAGATCCGTGCCCATTTATTCCAGCAGGAAAGTTGGCCGTGCTTTCTGGCCTCAGCTAATTATAGCTGGTACCTCAGGCTCCCATCCACGCATGGCAATGACCTGCGGTTTACATCCTCTTCTTTTCTTCTCTGCTCTCTGACCTGACTTTTGTCATGCCTCCTGAAATACCTGCTGGCTTCATCTACTGAGTTTGGCATCTGTGGCTTGGACAGGCCTAAAAATCCACCCCTCTATTCAGTATTTGACAACTGAGTTCTAGTTAGGATAAATTGGGCTTTAAAGTGAATTTTTATGTCCTTTTTTTTTTTTAATACTGGCACTTTCCATTTACTTTTTCAGTTAAGCTGTGAGAAAAGAGAAAAGAGAAAGTCATTGTATGCTGAAGTTTGATAAAACATTTTTTGCCACTTAAATGGTGTTTTCATACAGGGAAAGGCTGCACTCCTGTTGTGATTGTCGATCTGTGCTGAGCACCAGTGAGGTCCCTCAAATTCTGTGTCCAGTTCTGGGTCCCTCATGGCCAGAGAGACCTCGAGGGGCTGGAGCGTGTCCAGGGAAGGGAACAGAACTCGGGAAGGGGCTGSAGCACCAGGAGCGGCTGAGGGAGCTGGGAAATGGGCTCAGGCTGGAGAAAAGGAGGCTCAGGGGGACCTTCTGGCTCTGCACAACTCCTGACAGGAGGGGGCAGCCAGGGGGTGTCAGGCTCTGCTCCCAGGGAACAGGGACAGGAGGAGAGGGAACGGCCTCGAGCTGTGCCAGGAGAGGGTCAGGTTGGACATCAGCAGGAATTTCTCCATGGAAAGGGTGGTCAGGCCTTGGCAGGGAGGTGTTGGAGTCCCCATCCCTGGAGGTGTCCAAGGAAGGCCTGGACGTGGCACTCAGTGCTCTGGGCTGGGGACAAGGTGGGGATGGRGCACAGCTTGGACTCCATGGTCTTTTTTCCACCCTTAATGATTTAGTCACTCTATAACACTGCCCAGAGGAGCTGTGGCTGCCCCTGGATCCCTGGAAGTGTCCAAGGCCAGCTCCGACAGGGCTTGGAGCACCCTGGGATAGTGGAAGGTGTCCCTGCCCATGGCAGGAGTGGGATTGGATGGGCTTTGAGGTCCCTTCCAACCCAGACCATTGTCCCAGGTCCAGCAGGAGGTTCCTGTGTGGGTTCAATGGTTACAAATAACAACTTCAGCTGTTTCCAGGATTTGAAACTACCTCTACTGTATCCATGGATCTTCACAGCCATTSCTTTCCAGTGTAAAGGGTGAAAAAGAAGCTGGAATATCAGTGTATGTCTGAGACTACCACAGGGGTGGMGTGTCGAAATTAACTCATCCAGATGGCACCAGAACCCACAGAATGGAATAATTTCTGTAATGCATGTTAGGAACCAGTGGAATAGTTTCAAACAGGAGTCTGGATAAAAATGGCTTGGTGTCTTTTGGAGCAGCCAGAGTTCCTCCTGAGTCTGTGTAATGGATAAGTTCAGACACTTCACTCCTGACAAAGTGGTCCMGGAGAATTTTTCAGCAGGCTCCACCACGGAGCTCTCTCTCCATGACAAATAGGGCTGTGAGGGCTCTCCTGGTCTGCAGACAAGCCACAGATGAAAAACACTGACAGCACTGCCCACAAAAAGAACAACTTGTGTAATTTACTGCGGGTCACCCATTTTGAATGCCGTAAAGTTATATCCAAAGCTGTCACCCTCACAGATKGAGTGACCTCCTGTGATAGTAAAGGTTATGGAATAAAGAAATGTATCTCGCAACTCATTAATCTTTAGAGAAACAGCCAGAAGGATTTTTGACTGCTGTTTGCAGGTACCAAAAAGTATGAGACCAAACGCTTCTGTGAAAGTTTGTGAGGAAAATAAATCAGGATTTTGGAACAAAAAGATGTTGTATCTCCTTTCTGGGATGGAGTGACTTTGATCTTTAACTACTTACAAATGAATCCAAATAGAGTTTGGGGCTTTCTGAAGTTTGCAGAAGTGATTTGCATTTCAAAAGGCCCCGCAGTAAACACCGGTTAAGGTCCCAAAAGTCTTCTAAGCAGATGATTAACTTGAGAAATCCTTTGCCAATAATTAGTGGGGCTGACTCCTGGGTGAAATCACATATGGTGGAAAAAAATTCGTGTATGAGCATACGCTGGAGTCTGGACTTAGAAGGCAGTTTCTTTATTGAATCACAATTAAGTGTGAGATGGAACATTTACATTTGAGCTCACAGAAAGGTAAAGAATGTTTAACAGCATTTCAAAGATGTGGTTTGCTTTCCTGSGAGCTCTGTAGAGCCACAGGAATTGATAAGCAACACAGGGGTTATTTTGCACCATCAACACACTCTGGATCATGTGAATCATGGAATCATTAAGGTTGGAAGAGATGTCCAGGATCCTCAAGCCCAGCTTTTGACYGAGTGCCACCATGGCCACTGAACCACATCTCCAAGTGCCACTTACGAACACCTCCAGGGATGGCAGCTCCACCACTCCCCTGGTTCCCTTTTCCAATGCTTAACCACTCTKCCAAGGAAGACATCTTCCCTAACATCCAACCTGACCCTCTCCCAGCACACCYTGAGGCTGTTTCCTCTTSTCTTCTCCCAAATGGARCCAAACCCTCAGTTCCTCTCTGAGAACACCGCCTACATCTAAAGAAATAACAAGAAGGCTTGGCTGCACGGAACAGCATTTCTGTAGAACACAGTGGGAATGTAAAAAATAATAACAATTAAATAAATAAATAAAGGCAAAACCAAGTTTCCCACCACCCAGTACTACTGCACCCCCGGCAGTCAGTCCTTTCCACACGGGAAAGCTTCCCTAGCTGGAGGCACACCTAGGGGGAGCCTGCTGAACATCCTCTGGAATACCTCTGTGATTCCAAGCAGATCCAGTCGCAGAGGGCTGCTCCATGCCTTTTCTGCTCCAGCTAGGGATATCTGCAAGGACAGAGATCTCACAGCCTCACCTGGGACAGTGTCCGAGCACTCATATGGTGGCGAAAAAGAATAATTCTCAAATCTGAGAAAATCCTTGTGCTGCACATTGTCTGTGTGGCCTCTGCACTTCCCAGYGTTGTGGGAATGTTTGGGAGCAGAGTGGATCAGGGCCACAGCAAAGGCAGATGGGTTTGTGCTTAATTTCTTCCTTCACCCAAGTGCCTGAGGTGCCAACACAGGCTGTGAACCTCTTCTCTTCAGCTGATGTGTCACCATCGTGACATCTCTAAAATCACCTTTCTCCTATTTATTGTTATTTCAGCTGAGGTTCTGATCCAGCTTTCCTTGCCCACCGGGGCAAATACAGCCCCAGGCCCAGCTGTGTCACATGCACTTCGCTGCCTGATGAAAATGGGGGAAAAAATCCTGTTTTCCTCATTTTTCACGTTGCCTTCCATGCCATACAGACACACTTGTTTACCGGGGAAGAGTGCTGGAGAAAGGAATATTTTTATTTTGGATCAGGCACCCAAAAATCGTTGAAATAATAAACAGCCATCTCACATGGATCAGCACATGCACCACAGTTCTGTAAAGCCTGAGAGGGAAAAAGAAGGCTGCAAATGTGAAGTGGGACAGGCCACTGAGGGGACTTTGAGGGCTCATGTAATTTATCCATCTTTCCTACACCAAAAGATAAATAAGGGAAGACAAGGGGGAGCCCCAGGGAGCTGGTGGTGCTCTCAGGGCCATGGTAGTTTTAATATTTCTGTCAGCTGCACTACAGGAAATAATGGAATAAAAATGGAAGAGAAACAATTTCCCCCTCCTTCTGTCATTTTGTGGAAGTCACTTTGCAGAAGTCACTCTGTAAAATACAGGGGTGTGTAACAACAACAACAACAACAACAACAACAATAATAATAATAATGATGATGATGAAGGGGCACCCAGACAGAGGCACACAGATGAGGACATCAGAAGATTCCCAAACCTGCTGTTGTCACCCGTTCACGAGGGATTTCCATGGGCATAATTTATCACTGTGTGCTTGGATTTTTCACACAGCAGGGCAGGRATCTCCTTTCCTCTAGGTCTCTCTGCAGCCGAGAAAAACAGTTTAGTTTGTTGAGTCTTAAAAATAATATTTAATGATTTTTCACGAAGAATCAGTCACTGAGAAAAGCATGACATTTGTTAAATACTTATTTTTTTCGTGGTAGCACRGCGTATCCAAGGAAACTCCACAAAACCAGACCAGTGGTACCACGCACACATTTACTTAAATATACACTTAATTTTCACTGGAGACTATAAAAGTTTTCAATTCTGAGGCTGGCTATTCAYGATCCTCAAAGAAAAGGAGCCAAACCAGGGGAGTGGAGATCATCTGCTTAGGCACCAGAGCAGCACATCTTTAATTGGGAAGCATCACCAGCTTTTCTGTTACACTGAAATAGATCCTTATTTTACAGCCTGGAACATTGTGCTTTTCCAGAATAAGATAAATAGGCTGTAAAACACTAAACAAGACTCCAAACGTTATTTATCATCTTGTGTCACAGCAGATATATTGCTGGTGACCACTTATTAGCATCTCGGAGCTTATGCAGCAAAAATAAGGGGAAATGGAATAAATATAGCTGTAGGGCTTTTGTGGTGGAAAGGGATAATGTGCAGTAATTGGCTGTGTATTTAAGAAGGCTCCCTCAGTTAGCTGGCTGGTATCAGAAAATATTCATGCAACTTTCTCTGAAACCTCTGTTCAGGTAGTGGCAGAARCAAAATGTCCATAATTTAATAATAAGCTGACTTAATGGGGATTTATTGGTGTTTCTCATCAACAAACCTTCCTAAAATGAGCACKCAGATATGGGTGTGCATGCATTTTTAATGGGAAAATACTTTAAAGGAAGACAAGACGTTGTTCTAGATGGAKGTACTTCAGTTACAGAGCAACGACAAATTTACAGTAGAGCACAACTGAATGCCAGACGTCATTATTAAAAGTCCTTCTAGGCAGGGTCACTGCAATTCCCTAGAAATCGTGGATGGATGTTTCATTTTGTTGCTGTCTTCCCACACGCTGTCCAGCAGCATAAAGTAATGAATGACCCCGTGAAAGGAACGAAGAGGGAGAGGAGGAAAACCTGACCTTCCAAAGTAATTACAAAATATCTACGGAGAGGCTTGCTAAGGTGCCCAGGTCTGGTGAAGATTGATGACAGGGAGGCACTCACGTCCCCAAAATGCCTCGGGAACCAGCCCCACAGCAACRGACTTTGTCCCTTTGTTCTCATCATAAAACTGATCCAAAATGGAACGTGAAATCTCGGAGTACACAGGTCTCTGCGTGTGATGTCACAAACGGGAAGGAACACCAGGCTAATTTGCCAGACAGGGAAACTATAAAATGAACATTTTTCACCTTTTTAACATCTCCGTTTCAGGAGTGTATAATTGGATAATGTGGAGCTTTGGAATCATATATCTGAGCGTCAGGAATTTCTCAAATGAGCCCACTGTCCCCTGATGAAAAGTTTTCCATGATTTTCTTTGCTGGTAGCAGGGGGTTTGCATGTCAGAGATTAAATTTCATGGCAGTCCTTTCATTTGTCCTAAATGGGATGAACAACTTGAATTTTGGATCACCTAATGAATTCCAGAGGCTCCGAGAGTTTTCTATTTTGGGAAARAAACCAGGTATTTTCCCTACAAAAGTCCTTGTTCTTTAAGGTAACCTACATTAAACTTCCCAAGAAATGGAAGGCAGCCCAATCCACTGAAAAACCRAAAATATTTCTGCACTCAATTTTAAAATCACAGTCCTTTAATAACATCCRAGCAGAGCAGCCACTTTATTAGTGCAGGCAAAAATCCATCAACTTCTTGATGAGCTTTAGGCAACTCCCTATCTTGATTTTCCATGGCTGAGCACAGCCTATTAGACCTGGCAAATACAGGGCAGATTTTCATTTGTAACTGTGCTCCCTGATTTCTTTCCTCATTTTTGGTGGCGTTTCTGGTGGGTTCTGGAAACAGTTTCATCTCGAGCAGGGCCAGAAGGATGTACTGAGCCCAAACTTTTAAAAACACCCATAAAGTCCTGTGCTTAGGGGTATTTCCCCCGTGTGTAGGGAGCAATGAGCTCATCCAGGTGAGGTGAACATGTATCCTGCATATCCTATTCTTCTCCACCCTTTATTCTGACTTTAAGTGTGAGGAACTGAAGGGAAAAAATTCCATCAGGAATGGAGCTGCCCCGGCGCTGTGGATCCTGCCAGCCCCAGCCTGGGCTGAGCCAAGGTGGACACTGCATTAGAACCTATAAATCCATTTAATCAATGCCTCAATGACTAAACAGCACCACTTTGGGGTGAAGGCACGGCTGGGAATTTATCCCAATCGGGCTGCGAACCTCCTTATTTTTCCTTATAACCCGAGCTGGGGGAGCCCAGCCTGTGACAWGCACTTTGTACAGGAACAACCACGTCGTGCCAGCGTCCCGCCAGGAAGGTGGGAATGGGAACAGGGGTTTTTCCCAGTGTGGTTTGCCTCAAGCACCTGCAACTACAGCTCTGCCCATGGGTGCAGCAGGCATGAGGTGAAATATTAATAAGCAYTTAAAGACTGGCTCCTTTGGCCAGTGCAGCTAAGTCAAGCTTACAGGAGCAGTTAGTATTACTTCAGAGCGGACCCTAACGGGATCCTGCCCAGAATCACATCAAAAACCAGCTTCAGCCAAGACTTTTCACAGCATTTCAGGAGCTCGTACCTTTTATGGGCTGAATCAATTCCGGTATTCTCAGATAAAAGATACCACAAGGAAAAAGCACACTTGAAAGGGTTTTTTTCAGTGTTTTACTTATAATCACTTTGGAAAGGAAACCTTTAGAATCAAACTAAACCCAAAGAGACGCTGAAATACTCCAGCCCTTAACGGGTATTTGTTCTCCAAGACTAGAGCAAGGCTGATCCAAGATAAAATTCCCTGAAGTGCATCTGCTGCGGACCTTGAGTCCTCATCACCTGGTGATTTACACATCACTGAGGCTAACTCGGACATAGGCAGGGAGTGGGAGGGACTGGGACTAGAAAACTTTTTTAACACCATCCCTTCCCTGTGGGTTTTGTTGGGAAGCCTGTGCTGAGGGGCTCCTTGGAACAGGACTTTTCCTGTTTATAACACCTGTACATCACCAGCAGTGCCATGAGCGTAGATAGGAGAAGGATGTGTCCTAAAGTGTCTGCAGCAGATCTTTCATTAAAAGCTCCCGAGTACCTCTGGAGCTTTCCAAATATTTCCAGTTCGAACTCAKGCTGCAGTCAATGATGGCAGAGATGTGGTCTATGATTATCARATCCTGAGGGGGAAAAGAAAAAGTGTTCCTCGGTAACCCGTTTAATGCTCAGGAAAGCAAATACTGCCGTTCACTCTTAAATGAGCGTTTCTTTACGAAATGCAAAGTTGCTTTGGTCGGTTTGCTCTCAAGTGCTTATGTTAATATGTCTATTAAGATAAAATAGATGCACTAAGAACAAAATATCAATTTGCTTTATCTTTTTTTCTCTCTCCTAAGAAATACTCTCTCTCCTTGCTCCAGCTACATGTTATAGACCTCAAAATTGCCTGGAAAGAATATATTTGTGGCTGCAAAGTGATTTTAGCGATCTTTTCTCTGCAAGTTTAATTCTCTCCCTCTGTCTGCACGTATTAAAGTCTTCAGTTGTTTCAAACTTACACATTTGCCCTCTCATTGGCCTTTTTTTTTTTTCAATGCAGCACTCTAAGAGTAGAACCAGCTCTCATTTTCATTTGTTTTAATTGTTTGGACTGAATTGCAAGTACTTCTGAGTGGTATGGGGAGATGAGTGATGGGCATGGTGCTTCCACAGTGCGGATATTGGGCAGCAAGCCAGGGACAGGCTGTGCTGGGGAAAAAAAAATAGATGGGAAACAGAAACACTCAGAAATCTGAAGAGATACTCATGGCCCACACTCCTGCCAGACTTCAAATTGTCAGTGTAAATATGTAGGCATTTTGAGGCTTTAAAATGAACTGAGAGAACACAGAAAGCTGGAAGGGTCTGGGCTCTGCCATCACTGAGCACCACGAGGCCGGGAAGGAATGACCTGTTCATCCCARAGGTGCTCCCGGTCTCGGATCACTGCCAGCCCAGGCACCTCGGTGCTCTGCAGGGACACGGAGAGATGAGAATTCCCTTTAAACCAGACCTGCCCGTGCTGAGTGTGGCTGGGGTGGGGCTCATTCTCCTGCCGGGGGCTGGCGTGGGGCTGTGCTTGGGACGTGTGCTGGAAGCAGTGTTGGTAACGCAGGGATGTGCTCACACAGAGCCAAGGGCTCTCCTGCTCCTCGCCCACCTCAGCAGTGAGGGGCTGGGAGGGGACACAGCCAGGACAGGTGGCCCAAGGGAAATTCCAGACCATATGGCATCAGCACGTACAGTTGAGGGAAGAAGGAGGGAGGGGGGACACTGAAGGGAGGGATGTTCTTCCCAACTCACTGTTGCCTGTGATGGAGCCCAGCTTTCCCGGGGGTGGCTGAACACCTGCCTGCACATGGGAATGAATGCTGAATTCCTTGCTTTGTTCTGCCTGTGTGTGTGGGGTTTGCTTTCCTTATTTTGCTCTCCCTATTAAACTGCCCTTATCCTGACCCGAGGGGTTTCTCACATTCACCCTCCCGATTCTCCCCCCCATCCCACCGGGAAGGAGCGAGCCAGGGCTGAGCTGCTGGCTGGGGTTAAACCACACTTCCTCAGACATTCCTACCTTGGAAGGGGTTTCCTTAGGCTCACCAGTTGATTAAACAGAAGGTAAAGACTGGCAAGCACAGGAGATCTYGAAGTGAAGCCTTCTGGTGTCTGTGGTTTCCTGATGGCAGATGGAAGACATTCCCCTCCTGTTTTCCAGCTTTTAGTTCCTCCCAATGAGTACTGTGCAATGCTGCCAGCATTCCTCTGTGCTGTCACCTGGCTTTTCTGCACGTCTAGTGGCCATTCTCAGCCTCATTCCAAGTTTTTCCAGGGTTGGAGGTGATGGTTCCTCCTGATGTTGGGCCAACGTACCAGCAGCTGGTAGTTCGGACTGCTCAGTTAGGGACTGAAAAAGGGAGGTCGAGTTTTTGAGCAACGAAGAAAGAAGAGTAGGAAACCAGCTAGGTTGTGCTAAGTATCATGAATATGGGATTACCTTCCTGGAAGAGAGGCCAAACGCATATAATTCATTGTCCTTTGTGTAAAAAGTGACATTGCCTAAATGTCTGGACGTGGCTCAAGCCTGACACGTTTGGGTTTTTTTAAGGCTAAGTTCTACCAAGATTTCCATGAGACTCTCAGCAAATGCTAAAGCATCTGTGAAAATGCTCCTCTGCTCCTGGGGCTGGCAGGACTTTGTTCAGTTGTGCTGGGTTGGGCTGGGCTGGGGTTAATTTTCTTCCCAGGGGCTGTTTGGGGCTGTGCTTGGGTTTGTGCCGGGCACAGGGTGATCACACAGAGAGGGTTTGTGCCTTTCCTGCCCCTCTGGGGGTCAGCCTGGTGGGTTGGGAGGGGACACAGCCGGGACAGGTGACCCCAGCTGACCCCAGGGATATCCCAGACTGTGCCACATCACGCTCAGGATATAAATTGGAGGGAAGGAGAAGGAAGGGGGGCGTTTGGAGTGATGGACTTTGTGTTCCCAAGCCACCGTTCCGTGGGATGGGGCTCTGCTCTCCCGGAGGTGCTGAACACCTTCCTGCCACGGGAAGGGCTGAAGGAATTCCTTGCTTTGCTTTGCCTGTCTGGCAAAGCACTCTCCCTGTTAAATTCTCTTTCTCTCAACCCACTCCAGCTTTTACCCTCCCAGTTTTCYCCCTGATCCCACTGGCACGGCAGTGTGTGTGGGGCTGTGAGGGGCTGGTGCTGCCCGAGGTTAAACCACGACACCAATGCATTGCCCATGTTTTTAATATTTCAGAACGAGTTTTGTTTAATTCACCCCAAGGAGTGTAACAAAAATTCCCCRGCAGCTTCTAAGAGATAGAAATATCGAACATATTTAAAGGTTTTATGCATAACTTTAAAAAACCTGCATGAAAATGAGCCTGGAAGTCGCAGATGCTTATTTACTCAATGCTTAATAGGTAGCTATTGTGATTTRCTGTGAAGAAATCATGCAGTGCTTAATGTCCCATTTTATTTTGAGCTGATTTATAACCACAAGCAGCCCAGAGCAGCTCTGGTCCTCATTCATGGGGCAGGACGAATTTGGTCACTTCCAGTTTCTACAGCATTTTTGTCAAAGCTGAGCCACTTGTCCTTTTGGTTTTGCTGGTGTTCATTTGAATATCCCCACATCTTTTAAGGCAGATTTTCCCTGGCAATTCTGAAAATTATTATTGCTGGAAGGAGACTAAGGAATAATCCTCTAGATTCCCYGCTGGGTGTTCATATATAATCACTCCAGAGGGACAGCAGGTACCATGGCAGTTGCTCTTACTCCAGGAAATGCTGTCTGAGTTATTTGATGGCTGAGCCCTCATTTAAACTGATGAGGARCTGTGGAAATAAATTATGATACTATCCCTCACATTAGAAGCACAAATGAGTTGTATATTTTGCTCTTGCTGCAGTATACTTGTGACTTCTGAGAGTCCTGGAGCAGTAGCTCATCCTGAAGAATTAAACAGGCCCTGGCAGTATTTCCCTGCTGATTTGTGCCACCAAATCAGGAATTTTATGTCTGTGTAGCCCCAGAAATATGCAAGTTCACATCATGCTGCAGTGCACGAGGACACAAGTGCAGCCTGGAGGTTGAGCCTTTCACTGGTGACCTGCAACCAACACAGGGAGCAGCCAAACTGCAGTTCTAGGTGACCCAAATCTTCTCCTGGACAAGAATGATACCACGTTTTAACTCATTTTCATTTGAGGACTATTCCGAACATTCTCCACAAAGAGCATCCAGCTTTTCCCTGTTTTTCAGCAGGCAGCTCACCTTTGCAGGCCTATTTCCCCCCTTTGTAAAGAGAAGGTTGACTCACTTGGATATCTTTATTGTGCCTCCACTTCAGGCACAGAAACACTTACATCGAATGTTTCTGGTTGCTCTCGGAGCTGAAATGACCATTTCCTCCCTGCAGTCTTCATAAAAACCCCTCTGACACAAACCCCAGTCCTTGGCCWGGTGGCCTTGTTTGTCACCTGCCTGTGAGGGCTCCAGCTGCGTCAGAAACCAAACGATTTTTGTCTTAAAGCCCAGAGTAACAGGTATTGAATGCCCAGGTGGTGTAACTGCAGCTTACAGAGCGAACCTGTGGTTAATGTCAGCTGGGCAAGGAGGTGTAAACAGCAATCTGTGCCATCCAACTCACTGCAACTGAATATAGGGACATTTATCAGACATGCAGGGAGTGCTTTCATAGCAGCCTTTAAAGGGCTAATAAATCAGGCCAGTCTTAAACTTTAAACCCAAATGGTGCTAAATCCATTCACTGAACTTTGTGTCAATGGTTATGTCCTAGGCCAAGAAGGCCAGTGACACCTGGCCTGGGTTAAAGGTAGAGTGGCCAGCAGGGCTGTGGGAGTGACCATCCCCCTGTGCTGGGCACTGCTGAGGCCCCTCAAATTCTGTGTCCAGTTCTGGGTCTCTCATGGCCGGAGAGACCTTGAGGGGCTGGAGCGAGTCCAGGGAAGGGAACGGAGCTGGGGAAGGGGCTGGAGCACCAGGAGCGGCTGAGGGAGCTGGGAAAGGGGCTCAGGCTGGAGAAAAGGAGGCTCAGGGGGGACCTTCTGGCTCTGCACAACTCCTGACAGGAGGGGGCAGCCAGGGGGGTCAGGCTCTGCTCCCAGGGAACAGGGACAGGAGGAGAGGGAACAGCCTCGAGCTGTGCCAGGAGAGGGTCAGGTTGGACATCAGCAGGAATTTCTCCATGGAAAGGGTGGTCAGGCGTTGGCAGGGGCTGCCCAGGGAGGTGTTGGAGTCCCCACCCCTGGAGGTGTCCAAGGAAGGCCTGGACGTGGCACTCAGTGCTCTGGGCTGGGGACAAGGTGGGGATGGGGCACAGCTTGGACTCCATGGGCTGGGAGGGCTTTTCCACCCTTAATGATTCTGTGACACTGTGATTCCATGATCTAACACCATCCCTACATATACAGAGCAGTTGATCTTTAATTCTAAATGATCTGTGGGTATAAAACATCACACCTGGTTAGCAGAGGTGGCTGTGGTCGCTATGGAAATCAACGCTGATGGGTTCATGCTGCTTTCCCCTTCCCAGAAGGGGATTTTTATCTCCTGTCTGTGCCACTGTACCTGGGGTTTGGTGCTGAGAGCCACCTTTGCTGGGCAGGATGCCCTGCCCAGTCACAGTGTGGTTGTCACATCGCTCAGACACTCCACAGTCCTTGCACCTTGTGCCAGGTGATGGCATCACAGCGTTACCAAACCTCAGATCCTGTGCTCATGATGCTCATTTAAAATGCTTCTATTTCAATGGAAGGGAAGCTCTACTCTTAATTCCATCCTGGTTCGTGCACTTATCCTTTATAAAGCTTTCAGGCTGCTGCTTTTGGCACAGAGTTGTGGCATATTCTGATTTGTTTCTCTGAGCTTTGCACGGGCATTGCTGCTGGGACA
Organism: Amblyornis subalaris; assembly: GCA_018881555.1. Taxonomy (NCBI): domain Eukaryota; kingdom Metazoa; phylum Chordata; class Aves; order Passeriformes; family Ptilonorhynchidae; genus Amblyornis; species Amblyornis subalaris. Next base: position 6,276,977 of record JACAXG010000049.1, read on the forward strand.
TTGCTGGAATACAGTCAATGGAAATAGGTGTATTCCCACTGCTCTTCCAAGCCCCAGTTCTGACCTCAGGTGACCCTGCTGTGCTCAGACAGAGGCAGGCAGGACCTTTGTGCAGGCCTTATTAACATAAGGAACATAAATATCAAATGTATCCAAAAGACTCTGAAAATTGTCGAAAGATCAAAGAGGTTTTGCTCTATTGATCTCATTCTCCTTTTAAACAAAAGTAGCTTTTCTTAACGAAATGCAGCTCATTTGTCCCTCATTTCCATCTTGTTTTCCCACAAATCGGCTGCCAGTACCTACAGCCAGCTTAAGGTGACTTTCCAGAAGGATGAACACTGGGTTTTCAGGCCTTCCAGGGTCCGTTTCTGTATTTACTTCCCAATGTTTCCAGTTTCCACGCTTTTATTGTYAGTTTTTTGATACTTGCTATAAAGYAGAATCTTTGAATGTGATGGTTGCATCACAATATTCTTCCCTTAGAGATATCTGTGCAATACAGCAACCTAAGAGCAACTTTCACCCTCCCACGGCTGCAAAATGAAGTTCCAGTCACATCTTCCACTTTCAAGGACCCAGAATGCAAGAGGACAAGTGGCAAAAATAGAAATGTGCTGCTTAATCGAAGGGTTGTATTCCTGTGAGCAAGCCTGGGATTTTGTGAGGCCTGACAGGTGTTTTATGGAYTCTGCTGTTCCCAGAGCTTCAGAGCAGCACTGCTTGGACCATGCTTTAACCAGGTACTGAGAAAATGCTTCACTGGGATGCTGGAATAAATCCATTCCAGCTTTTCATCAGTTGTTTAAGTGATTTTACACCATAAACTGCTGCTGCTGAAGCCCTGCTTGTGTCAGGCTCACATGGGCACTCAGACTTTTTGTTTTAAAGGCTTTCCAATGGTTTATCCCTTGTGGTGTTCATTTTTTCAGGTGGCTGACACAGCCTGACMAGCCAGATGGAGCCAGGTGGGATTAAACCTTCACCCTGTGGAGACTCCTGCATCCACAGGCTCGGGAAAGTGGGATAGGAAAGCACAGCTCAGGTAACACAAGTTGGCTGGGGTGGGTTTTGCCCCTAAAAATCGGAAATGGGCCTCACCAAGGCCTCATTTCTCAAGAGCACAAATGAAAGCAGCAGAATTKTTTCTGCCTGAACTTTGATTAATACAGTGCCCATGAAAAGAAACGTGGTGGCTGGCAGGGAACTCCTGGAGACAGGCATTTTTTGTGCAGTTGAAAACTTCCCAGAGACACCAGTAGAATGTGTGACAAGACAGGGGCTGAGGAATGGCTATCCATAAATATGCAACCCTACTTAAAGCTTCAAAAATCATTTTTAAAAGCAGTATTTTACATTTTCTCCGAATATTATACAGTTGTACCCTACAGGATCCACTTTATCATCTATTAATTCATTTTAATAGATGGCATTTCTAGGCTGTGAATTGCATACATAATTTACTTAGGTCTGATTGAACAGTTTCCCAGGTCTGGGACACAACTCTTCCTGTGAGGATGGGGAGGCCCTGGCACAGGGTGCCCAGAGAAACTGTGGCTGCCCCAYCCCTGGAAGTGTCCAAGGCCAGGTTGGACGGGGCTTGGAGCAACCTGGGATAGTGGAAGGTGTCCCAGCCCATGGCAGGGGGTGGGACTGGATTCTCTTTGAGGCCCCTTCCAATCCAAACCATTCCGGAATTCTAGGGTTAAGACTTGTGACATAATGASAGTTTAACAGGGAAAGTCACAGCTGAGAACACAAAGCAAAAAAGGGAATGAATTCGCTACAGGCAAATATCCAGCCTCTTCCTGAAGGGCAGGGCCCCAGCACTTGTAGGGTTTGCTTGACCATGAAAATCCCTTTTGATCCTCCTTTCCCCAAGCTTTTATTTGTGACATATGGCTTGGGGTGTCCTTTTGGTCCTCTTGGTCCAGCTGTCCTGGCTGAGGTTCTCAGCCTTCATCTGCCAGACTCAGGTAGATGGGAAGTACAAGTGTGCTCTGGTCAGTGTCAGGAAGAAGTGGAATTGTTCTTAAACACCTTTCTTTGGATAGCCTGGCCAAGAGGCYGAACGTGAGTATGAAGGAAAAGAGTGACAATAAAGAGAAGTTGTGAGACATGGTGTGACTGCTCAGCGTTGAACTTTGCTGAAAGCCTTCAAAAGCAGTACATAGGACTGAGAGTAGAAAAAAAAAGTCCAAAGAGGTGTTTTTTGTGGCTGGAGAGGACAGTTGCAGCCCGGAGTATGCGATTATGCAGAGGGAGAAGCAGGAAGGCGTTATCACACCTGAACTGAATTTCACCTTTCTGGCTTTGAGCCAACCTTAACTCCAGCCTTCCCTACCATTAAAGAGCCTGACTTCCCAGCTGGAATGTGCCTTTAATGGGGGTGTCTGACTGAATAATCGGTGGCTGTGTTCCTTTTGCTTGTTACCACCATCCCTTTGTCTCTTTGAGAGCCTCGTAATTGTTCCTTAGAGTGGGGCCATATTTCCTGATCGTTTTGGAAAGGCCTTAAAGGAGTGAGAAGTTGAGAGGGAAAGTCACTTAAGGCGTCAGCTGACTCTAAATAATGAACTCCAAATCTCCTAATTTTGTGTAAAAAACAGAGATCTCTTTCAAGCTCAGAGATGGAAACTACAGCTGTTCCAGACACCACACGGATTCTCCGGAGAACTTGGGGTTTGTTTTCAGGGAAGGGCTTTTTTTCTTCTAGGCAATGCTCCCTCACATGGTTCCTTTAGGAATTCAGCTGTGCTTTTCCCTGTTTTCTTTTGGTATAATTAAAAGTAAACTTCAGTTCTTGCTTGCTTGCCTGTGAGGACAGCTCTTTTCCCCAGATTTTCCAGGAACACAGGAAGAGAAATCCCTTTCCAGTTCAATACCTTCCTTTTACACTAAAGGTGTGTCAAACATGCACATACACACGCACACATCTTCTCCCACAGGACTTGAGAAATAATCCTAAAATTCCATAATTTTGTGTGCCAAGTCCAAATAATCTAACCTGAACTTTATGTTCCTTTGGAGTTATTTTGGATGTGGGGTGGAGAACATAATTCTAAAATGTTTGTGTCATGATTATAATTTTTTTTTCCTCCATCCCCTTTTCAGTCTCCTTTTTTTCCTCTCCAACTCCCTTGGTTCCCCCCCAAAATACATTGAGAGTAGGGGAGAAAAATAATCAAGAATTGGGAAATCTCAGACCTATCACTTGGAGGATTCTTGCCTGCTACAAGGTTTGTGCTCCAGAGGAGAATTCTTAAAGAATCCCAGATTTAATCTTTCATGCTTTTTCTCTCATAAAACTCTGTGATCAGAGACATCTTAAAAACTGTTCTTGTGGTCTAAGCTCAGCTTGTATTTTTAGCCCAAAGCAGGCATCTAAAGTTCACTGCACAAAGCATCCCATTTTAATAACTTAAGCTCATGAAAAAGTGGCCCAATAATTCAGACAATTAACCCTGATACCTTTACAACTCTGTGGTTCCCCCTGAGGAACGCTGAATCTTTTTTTATAACTGTGACTGGGGACCTGGCTGCCTAGGAAAGACTATGGACGTTCCCATTAGAATGGCTATTTCTTACATTAAAAATATAGGAAGCCATTAAACCCCTAAAATGTAATCATTAACATTTAGCACACTGTGCCTGATGCATTAAAAACATTATGTGCAGCTGATCTCTCTGACTCACTTAGGGAAATATCAAACAGCTTCAATGGGCCTTAGCTTTATCTTTTAATTTTAGGTGATACYGCCGTGTTCTTCAAATTTCCTGCAGTGGGTTCTCCTATTTTTACAGGTTTACAATGTGAAAATTATAAAATAGAATTACATGTTGTCTTTTAGAGAGTTAAATCAGACTAATTTTTCATTGTGACTTTCAAGAAATGTGTCAGAGTTTGTGAAGTAAATTCACTATCATTTAAATATCTTTTGTTAATGCTGTAGAGTGCGACATGCAGCCTAATTCAGTCACCATTTGTAGATGCCACGTATTAAATATTTATGTTTAAAGATTGTGAGATCCCAAAAATAAATTTTAGAAGACTCTCCTTCTGTTCCATGGCCATGACCAACTGCTAACATACAAAAATACATCAAATGCTGTCCTTTACATCCTTAACCTGGATGGACTTGGCTGCTCCTTATGGATGTCAAAAGTTTCACAGTAGTTTTTAGAATTATACTGATCATGAAATCATGGAATGGTTTGGGTTCAAAGGGATCTCAAAACCCATCCAGTCCTGCCTCGTGCCATGGGCAGGGACACCTTTCACTCTCCCAGGGTGCTTCAAGCCCCATCCAACCTGGCCTTGGACACTTCCTGTCCTCTTTCCTTCCTTTCCCCTAAGCTCTGTGTGTGCAAGGGTTTGYTTTCAGAMMTGGGCCAGCTCTGCTGCTCTGCTGGAAACCAGGGCTGTAGTCAAAGGGAAGAAGAGCAGGAAGAGGATGGAGTAATCTCCCTCAGCCTGTGATCATAAACTTGGCATTTAGGAATATCAGAAACATCTCATTCCACTGTGGAAATGCCCGGCCCTKGGGGAGGTACCAGCTAAGAACCACCACAGAAAAGAGGCTCGGGGACTGAGAGAGACCACCACTGGACACCCAGGGGACCAGACCTTTCCGCACCACTGGACACCCAGACCACTGGACACCGCTGGACCACGGGGTACCCAGCAGAGGAGGTGAACTTCCCACGGCTCCAGAYCTCCAACAGGACTGCAACCCCTGCCAGGCTGTACCGTGATTCTGTCGCTCGAAGCCAGTGTTTCTGCATTCCTGCATTTATTAGAACCTTTCTATTAAAATTGTAACTCTGACCTCAATCTCTCTCGAGGTATTTGTGTGGGGTTAATTTCCCATGCTGGTTTACAGTCCAATCAGCACACTCATCCAGTGCCATAGGGGAGGGGACACCTTCCACTAGCCCAGGGTGCTCCAAGCCCTGTCCAAGCTGGCCTTGGACACTTGCAGGGATCCAGGGGCAGCCACAGCTTCTCCRGGCAGCCTGTGCCAGGGCCTCCCCACCCTCACAGGGAACAATTCCTTCCCAATAGCCCATCTAAACCTACCCTCCTCCACTGGAATGTTCACCATTATTTCCTCTTGTAATTTCCCAGTTTCAATTGGACTTTTGTGAATGTTTCACTCCTGTTTGAAATTGTATTCCAACTGCTCCTATCTAGGGTTATTTTTTTTCCTTTGGCTCATGAACCACATGAGTTCTCCTGCATTTTACTCTGGATTCAAWAGGGGGAATTTATGGAATTCTTGACTTTGGTGGAAGGAAAATCTTTTTCCCAATTAGCCCAGTATTTTCACATCCCAGTTCTTGGTCCTAGATTAAGTGTTGCACATGTTACATGYGTAAGAGCCTTGGCATTTTTCAGTGGCTCCCCTATCCTTGTGTTTGAAGGGAATTCTCGGGTGAGTGTGCATGTAACTGTAAATGAAGCCTCTCTGCCTCGTGTGGCTCAGGAAAAGGTCTTTGCACTTGGGTTCTCTGTTTCCCAGCAGCTGTGGGAGCAGATCCTTTCTCATATTTTCTTTATCTGATGCCTGCGGATGGAGTTCTGTGATCATGGAGGCATTTGGGAATGATTTGTCACYCTATCAAATACTAAAGMAATTCCAACTAATTTTTTTCTTGGAATTTGCAGAAGGTGCTTCCTTTGTGATGCTGCTTTTGCTGCTCTGCATGCCAACTGCAACTGGAAAATACTGGTACAAGTCCAGCAGAAAATGTCATGTCTATGGAAACTTCCCAGCCCTACRGAGGATGATGGGATAGAGTTGACAGAATGAYCAATATTTTATTCTGGGATCATTTCTAAGTGAGGCCAGAGAAATTAAACTCCTGATTGGACAAGAGATGGTAAATTCCACAGAGAGATGGAAACTCCTAAGCAGACTCATTTGCGGGGTGGAGTGCAGGGTGTGGGGCTGAATGCTTGTGAGGGATACAATAACGTTTTGCCTCAGCTGCTGTAAGCAGCCGTAGGAAGCTGTGCCCATGTCACGCGGGCAAAGGTGTAACTGGCCCGAGGCCACTCGTGAGCATGGGGGGCAGGAAAAGGGGAGTGGAGCGATGCTTRTTCCTCGGGAGAGAAAGGGCAGGGGAAAGGAGGGGCTGGTTGGAGCGCGGTGGGCGGTCGGAAAGAGTGTGAGCTCCTGAGGACCCCGGCAGGGGGAAGGGGACAGGGACCCTCAGCGGCCGGGGAAGGGCACACAGGGGTGTGCATTTGAGGGGCCTCCTCCGTGAGACGCACCCGACACAGCCGACTCGTTTCTTCAGAAATAGTTTTGCTTCCATGACTTTGTCCTCTTTCAGCTTTATCGGTGAGTGGGTATTTCTCACATGCTCATGGGGAAAGAGGGACTGGAACAAAGACAAAGTGCACTGGGCTATGTTCCATGGGATGGGGTCTRGCAGGAGGAACAAGGAGCAGCATCAGCTCTGGATAGGTTTTGAAAGTTGATAGGGGTACAAGAAGTGTTTCTTTGCTCTGTTGGCTTGAGTGTCTAAAGAACACAGGATTGTGTTTTTCGCATCTGCCMAGTCACYTCATTTGTATTCTGTAGAGGTRGCTGAACCTGCAGCAGAGAGTGCTGCAGTGTTTGAGCCAGCCGCAGGAGTGACCCAGCAGCCTATTATTCCTTGTTCCCTTATAAGGTTCAGTTCTAGAGTGTTCTCCCTTACTCGGCATCCCATTTGTTCCTGTACCCCACTCCTCCCCTCCTTTACCCCTATTGGTTGAAGTTGTATTACCCCACCTTCTCTCCGCCCCCTGACCCTCAACCCATTGGCCCCTGTTGTCTCTCYGCCCCCACTGCCCCTGGGATAAAACCCTGACCCCTCCATTGTTCTGTGTTCTCTCCTTCCCTGACGATTCATGGAATAAACCTATTTCATGGAACACATAAGGAGAACCCCTCCGACTCTTTGCCTCAACTAAGTACGCGTTTGTGTGTGTGTGTGTGTGTGTGTGCACCGCCGAACGCTTCACGGCACCGCCGGACAAACGCCACGCTTTCAGGAAGACTGCAAGGGACTCCAAAACCCATCCAGGATTATTATTTTTTTTATTTATAACAACAGTATTCCTTCAGCCTCACGTCTTCTTTTTTATCACTTGTCTCCGATTGATATATTGTTCCCCAAGCCTGAGGCCTGTCACTCTTGGGAACACTTTTAATTTTTTCCCCAGACATGCCAGGGCTTATCCTCCTGACTGGAACCCACCATGATCCCTGACCAACAGATGGGCTTCCTGACATTCTTYTTTGCTTCTAATCTACAAGCCAAATGTCTTCTATTTCTCTGCATCCCAAACCTATTTGCTTCTCCARTCTTGTCCCCTTTCCTTCCTTTTTCCCTAAGCTCTGTGCAAGGGTTTGCTTTCAGACCTGGGCCAGCTCTGCTGCTCTGCTGGAAACCAGGGCCRGAGTCAAAGGGAAGAAGAGCAGGAAGAGGACGGAGTAAYCTTCTCCCTCAGCCTGTGATCATAAYCTTGRGATTTAGGAACATTCATTATCTTATTGCAATTACCACAGTACMCAGACAGCAACAAAATGACGCTCTTGGATTTTGCTGAACATTTCCCACAATKCTTTAGAATTTGGACTTCTTTAGAGACCAATTTTAGCCTGCAGTGATGCCTTCTCCAACTCAACAGCTGTGCATGATGGGAAAAGACACTTTTTTACAGCTGCAGCACATGCCTGGATTTCAAGTGAAGTCCTTGGTTTTGTAGTGTGAGAAGCTGTGTGACAGATCTGTCCCTGCACTCTTCCCACACTCCTGTCCCAGCCAGTCCCAAGTGGTTCCAGAGGGTTTCCAGCTGGTCCTGAGCCCCCCTCTGCTGCTGTGCCAGGGGTGCTGGTGTTGGAAAACATAGCAGTTTAAAAATTTTTTATAAATTACTTTAACCAGGTTTGTTCACCTTTGGCCCAGGGGAAGGGAACTGAAGCTTCTTTCCAGGACATTGTTTGTCTAGGTYWGGCCTGATGGACTTAGCATTTCAGCAAACTGGGAGTAACCCCAAGGAGATAAGGCCRTGGACGGAACATCAACAGAACATCAGCGGCCATCTACGAACGTCTRTGCCAGACTCTGCCTCTGGCAGAGTTGGAGACATCTCCTCCGGAAAAGGATAAGAAAATCAAGGAATGAAGATCTAGTTAACATCAAAAACGAAGAAATCTGGAGCCAATAAGAGACCAAATACTGAGAACTACCTAACTTGGGACCAATGAATGCTAACCCAATTCGTTTC
>JACAXG010000481.1:44278-55623 GCA_018881555.1 Amblyornis subalaris
AATTAATGGATTGCTGTCAGTCAGAACGGAAACTTGCAATTTACATAGGACAATTTGTTCTATGTCAGCTTTCTAAGACTGAGCAAGGCAAGTGTTATTTGGGAACAGGAGCTGTGATGAAGAGAGAAAAAACCAAAAAATCTTATATTTTTAGCTTGCTCTCACTAGAAGTTTTCAGTTTTCTGCTCTATATTATATAATTTATTTGAGATGCAGAGTTTTGTCAAAGTGAAAAAAGGTAAAAATTAATCCTGTTACCTAAACTCTTTGCAGCTTAAGCTGGACAGAGCTGGTGTAAACTTCATGGTGAGGAAAACTCATCTGTGAGCTGGGCGAGAAAAGCCTAGGGCGTGAGGAATGTGAATTCAAGCCCTCCTGCCCAAGGCTCTGATTGTGACCCAATGTAAATAATTTTCATTTTGTTTTATGCCTCACCTTCTTGTCTGTAAAATAGGAGCACTGGAGTCCTCTCAAGTCCTGCAGATTGTGAGTATAAATGTTTTTCAATGAGACTATGAGTTACTCAGATCCTGCTATAAACAAGGGCCAAATTAGCATCTAAGGCAGCTGCATTCTCGGACAATTTTTTATTGATGGTGACTTTTTACCACCCATGCTGTTAGTCTGCATTTCACTCCTAATGAACAATGGGATTACACAAGTCTCTCATAATTACACATGCTGCTGGATGAGCACAGCATTGTGCAGCTGGAGGAAGAAATTATTATCAGCTGATATTTTAAAACATAACCAAAATAAAAAAGAAAAAAACCAACATAATACCATATTTGTGTATTAAATTCTACTAATACAAGCAATGCTTTTGGTGGTTTCTTTTCAACTTTGCTTTCTTTTCTTTTCCAAGATTTAAATATATTTACATAAAATCTTTACTGTTTTAATCCCCTTCTCAACCCAGGCACTGCAGGAACTGCTCGCAGCCAGGTGTGCGACCTGCCGGCAGAAAGCAATGCTTCATGGCTATTCAACCAAAACCACCCAAAACGTCACAAATTAAAGAGGTTGCTAGGGAAAAGGGCAAGAAAAAGATGCTGTGGTGCAAGAGGCAAGGGAGCACTATAGCCATGTGGCAAAACCCACCCACATCAGCCCCACACACCTGCATAGTTTTTGGGTTTTAAAGAAACTGTGTAAAGAAAACACTGATAAATGACCACGGTGTGAATTAAAAAGTTGTGCTGCACATTCCCTAGAACACAGAGAATCAGACGGCGGTTTTGCAGACCTGGCATTTCTTGTCTGGTTTTCCCTTGGGTTGGGGAGCAGGATCACTCAGGCTGCCACTCCCTGTGAATCGGAATCTCTGCACCACCCGATGCCAAGGCTGGCTGTCACCATAGGGGTGTCAGGGAATGATAATGAATGGAGAAAAGGGAGAAAAGGCAGAATTAGGTATCCCGAGGCTCTGCTGTAGACCTGGCATTGATAAATATAATCGGCTTTCTACTGAGTATGCTACTGCTTACTGTGGTAGACACTTGAGCATCTCACAAGCACATTGACCAACCTGATACTATCAACTGCCTGATGCTCATTTTTTCCCTCCAAACAATTTCTGAGGCCAACCTCAGTTCACCTGTGAATTGCACCCTCTGACTGTTGACATTATCTCATGGTCTGTGTTTCCTACTGTGTGACTGGTCCAAGGAAATCATACAGAGCAAAGGAAGAAGATATTTTCATATTCTCTGAAGGTTGTTGGTATGAGTATTTTTGTGAGTACATTTAAAATTTTAATAAAGCCAAGGCCATTCTGTGTTTTTTCATGAGAAATAAAAATTGTTACCTTCTCCATGGGACTGAAAATATACTTGAACAAGAGAAATCAAGTATTTCTGATCCAATTGAAGTTATCTGTGCCTAACAGAGCAGCCCAATAAAATACAATGACAGACCCATCCAAGAACAGCCAACTGTGTCATACTTGGAGCACTGACCTGGAAGATGAGGTTCAGGTATCTGCTCTGATTTGGACAGGTTGGAAATAGAAGTGATGGTATCACACATCACCAGTGGGATCTTACCATTAAGGTGAGGTGCTCTCCATCTTACATTGGAGACATTTTCTGAGCCAAATGCAGTCAAAGTAAACCCTCCAGTTTCAGTGATTCAACAATTCCTTAGGAAAAGTCAGGATTTGTCCTCACCTTATGGCAGTGTTTCTTCAGCCATTGGATGGCTATTTTCAAAAAGGAGTAAGAAGATCTTGCTTGGTGCTACGTCACCTTTCATGAGAACTGCACTGTGTACACATTACTGTCAGTCAAAGGTCAAGAGACATTTACATGATTCTTCTGCAAATTCATTTCTATGATTGCTAAACCAGAAAGGACCATGTAGGCCATCTAGTCTGTCTCCAGCCTGTCAGGGTCATCAGTGCCTCAGCTTGGCTTAGGCTAAAGAATAGTTTTATTTAATTCAGTTAAACTTTGTTTCCAGAAAGGAATCCCAGGCCAAATCCAGAATTGCACCAGGGCAGTATAACATCCAGCCTCAAAGTGGACCCTAAAGCTTTGAGTGAGGTCTTTCAATTACAATATGTGGACAGAGTTAGAAATTAGTTGGATTTACAGTGGGTAGGGATCACTTAAACTGTTATGTGGGAAATGCTGAAGGGAGAACTGGTCCCAGCCCTGCTCCTTTGAGAAGTTAGGTACCTAACTCTGGTCCTTTGGTACCATGCAATTTTCTTGCCTACAAGCATTTTTTCCACCTGGAATAAAACCTATTTCTGATAGCTAAACATAATTTTTCAACACTTGCCCTCCAAATCATTTTCTCCAGCTCTCAGTCATTTTTTGTGGCTCTTTTCTGTACCCTTTCCAATTTTGTCACCATATGTTTTAAAATGTGGCTGTCAGACCCATAAACAGCCACTCGAGTTCAACCTTACTTGTGCCATACAACACCTGGCTGCAGACCCAAGACTCACATCAGCACTTTCAGATTTGAGGGTCCAACTCAAAGCTGGCACTACCGTGTTTGTCCAGCTTTTTGTTCTGTGTTTGCAAGAAGCATCTTATTGCAAGAAGCATCTTAGTGCATTAAAATGCATTTTGTTTGCCCAAGAAAGGCGGTGCAGTTTGTTATGTCAGGCTGCCCCGGACTTTCATTCTTTACTATTTCACCAACCATAATGTCATTTACAAAGGTCATCAGGAGTAGTTTTATATTTACTTCCAGATCACTGATGAATACCATTAGGAAAAACTCTAATAACACTCCTCTTTCACCATAATTCTGCGTTGACAATTGCTTTCAGAGATATGTCAGTTAGGCAGTTCTTAAATCATTTCATGTCTGCTTCTCTCCTGAATCCATATATCTTCGAGGAGGTCATCCAGTCTCCAACCTGAAAATGTCATGAGATGGTGATTTTTACTAATCCATCTATTAAGTTCCTGGAATTATTAACCATTATGAACCATGTACTTCTTCATTGCAATGTGATCTTTTCTCTGAATTCAACATCTAGTTATCAATTCCTTTTATGACTCTCCCAGCTAGATTAAACAATTCTTTATACATGGACTTCCCAAGCAGATACAGTATTTCCATTCACTCCCTATCCTTAATTATGTAGCTTTCAATTACCTCCTGCCAGTCCTGTGCTTCACTGACTGATGTTATATTTCTGCTAATGTGTTGTGCTTCTTATTCATGTTACTGCTTCTATATTAGTTTATAAAGCCTTAGATATATATAAGTACATATATTCAAGGCTATATGTACATATAGATGCAAAATTGTATCCATTGTAAAAACTGTGATGGAAATCCACACCATGATAGATCAACAATGCATGAGAATGCAGGATAGGTTGCTAACAGATGCTTATTAGTAATTAGTTTCTTTGAAGTTATTTATGAGGGAAAGAATTTTGTGCACTTACGAGATCAGTTACTTGTTTGCTCGGGAAAGACTGAGAAATATAACCACAATTGTAAGAGCAGTGACAAACTGATGGATATTGAAAGAGCTAATGGAGGCAAACATTCAAAGGTTTTTAAAAGGACTTGCATATCTGAACAGCCTGAGCAAAGGGCAGGTTCTGGTCTTCTGCTGGTGTGTCAGTGAGTGCTGCATCATTGAGCCCTACAACTTTTGTATGCTGCCTGATTACAGAGAAATGTTTAGTCACTGGCTCCATAAAGGAAGAAGGCTGTGGAAAGATCAGATAGATAAGAAAGTCTGGACTTGAAACTGAGCCTCCCATGTAGTCATCTCCACAATGTAATACATTGTTGCTAAGCTATCAAGGTTTTCTTCTAATTGTCGTGGTTGAGAAGTTGGAGACAAAATCTTCTTTTGTTCTTGGACAGTAGTGAGCATGATGCACTTTTTGTCACTATCAAGAAAATGCTGAGACAGGGATAACAGTACTCAGTTATCAAATAATGTACAAGAGAAATGGTTTGGAGATGCTTGGAGTATAAATATTCTAAATCCACAGAGAACCAACTAAAACAGGGTTTAGGTCTTCCAAAATTAGTTTTGCACCTGGTTTCCAATCCCTTGGCCCTGATTTTTGATTCTTGCATGCCATTGTTCATGCAACAATATTGAAACTCAATACCATATGTCAGAGGTATTTAAAAAATAAAAGGACAACTTTAAAAATCAATATTATTTCTATTTTGGGGCCAACTTCTTCAAACAGTTGGATTTCCAAATCTTTAGCAAAAAATGGGAGGACTGAAATACGTTTATACTTCCCCCATTTTCAACTGTCTTGGAATATCAGCACTCATGGCTTCTGTTGTAGTGGGATACAATGAATTGCTAAGTATTGTGTCTAAGAGTTTACGTGTGTATAAATTGTGTGGGATCTGCTGTTCCAGCTGCATCCCTACAAATCTATGGGGCCTGATGGGATTCATTCAAGAATCCTCAAAGAGCTGGCTGATGTCATGACAAAAACTCTCGATTTTTGAGCAGTCCTGGGAATCCAGAGAGGTCCCAGCTGACTGGAAGCTGGTGAACATTGTCCCAGTTCTCAAGAAGGGCAAGAAGGATGACCCTGGTAACTACAGGCCTGTCAGTCTCACTTCAGTGACTGGTAAAATTATGGAGAAGATTATTCTGTAAGGTACTGAAAAATACCTGGAGAACAACGCAGCCATCGGTCACAGCCAGCACGGTTTCATGAAGGGAAAGTCCTGATTATCAAACCTGATTTTCTTTTATGACAAGGTAACCCACCTAGCTGATCAAGGGAAGCCAGTTGATGTCATCTTTCTGGATTTCAGCAATGCTTTCAATACTGTCTCTTACAGTAACTTGATGGAGAAAATGTCCAGCACACAGATAAACACATCATGCAATGGGTGAGCAACTGGCTCACGGGTTGGGCACAAAGGGTTATAGTGAATGGGGTGACATCAGACTGGCAACCTGTAACTAGTGGGGTTCCACAGGGCTCCATCCTCAGCCCTGTGCTCTTCAACATCTTCATAAATGGCTTGGACACAGGACTGGAAGGGATACTGAGCAAGTTCGCAGATGATACAAAACTGGGAGGAGCTGTTGACTCCCTTGAAGGCAGGGAGGCTCTGCAGAGAGACATCGACAAATGAGAGGGCTGGGCAATCACCAACCATATGAAGTTCAACAAGGGCAAGTGCTGGATTCTGCACCTGGGATGGGGCAACCCTGGATGTACAGACAGACTGGAGAAGGAGATGCTGGAAAGCAGTGCTGTGGAAAGGGACCTGGGGGTCCTGGTCGACAGGAAGTTGAATTTGAATCAGCAGTGCTCTGGCAGCCAGGAGGGCCAACCGTGTCCTGGGGTGCATCAGGCACAGCATCACCAGCCGGGCAAGGGAGAGGATTGTCCTGCTCTGGTCTGCACTGGTGCGCCCTCGCCCTGAATATTGTGTGCAGTTTGGGGCACCACAATATAAGAAAGCTATAAAGCTATTGGAGAGCCTCCAAAGGAGGGCAACAAAGATGGTGAAGGGCCTTGAGGGGAAACCATATGAGGAGCAGCTGAGGTCACTTGGTCTGGAGGAGACTGAGGGGAGACCTCATTGCAGTTACAACTTACTTGTGAGGGGAAGAGGAGGGGCAGACACTGATCTCCTCTCTGGTGCCCAGTGCCAGGACCCGAGGGAATGGCCTGAAGTTGTGTCAGGGGAGGTTTAGGTTGGATATTAGAAAAAGGTTCTTCACCCAGAGGATGGTTGGGCACTGGGACAGGCTCCCCAGGGAAGTGGTCACAGCACCAGCCTGACAGAGTTCAAGAAGTGTTTGAACAATGCTCTCAGGCACATGGTGTGACTCTTGGGGATGGTCCTGTGCAGGGCCAGGAGTTGGACTCGATGACCCTTCTGGGTCCCTTCCAACTCAGCATATTCTGTGATATGCTTACTTCTGAAATCAATCAATAGATAGATGATAGATAGATGCATAGATTGATAGATACATTGATGAAAGGATGGATGGATGGATGGATGGATAGATAATATCTATATAAAGTTCTGAAGTGTGCTAGACAGCTAAGAAACTAAAACATAAGGAAACTGGTCTGATTTCAGCAATTAAACCAATTGTAGATGATTATCTTTGATAATCTGTTTTCACTTTTGAATCACAGTGTTACCAGTGTTTTACTGAGGGCCTTGCAAGATACATTTTTTCTTTCACATTGATTTACAAATCGCCCAATAATTCTGCATAATATTAGTTCATACATTGAACCTAGAGACTTATATATGTATTTAACTCAATATGCTATTTATATAAAAATAACAGGCTTGTGGCCTTCATTATAAAACATCTGCCTGTCTCATGCAGTCAAGGTTATGTGCAGATTGTTAGACACAAATAGGAAACTCATCTCAGTCTGCTGCAGGAGTCAAACCAACTTTTTGAATGCCATAGTACTTTTTAAGTAAAAAGAGAAGGAATATTTTATTTTTAGATTATCCACTTCCATTGTATGAAGTCCCCAACACACAGCAGAGTCAGAGGGAAGAGATTTTTTTTAAAAAAGAAAAAAATTCTAGATCTAGAAGACAAAACCATAGGTAAGTCGTGGTTTAACTCCAGCCAGCAGCCAAGCCCCACACAGCTGCTCGCTCACTCCCCCACCAGCGGGACTGGGGAGAGAATCAGAGGGATAAAAGCTTGAAAACTCATGGATTGAGATAAAGACAATTTAATAGGGAAAGCAAAAGCCGCACACACAAGCAAAGAAAAACAAGCAATTAATTCACTGCTTCCCATGGGCAGGTAAGTGTTCAGCCATCTCCAGGAGAGCAGGGCCCCATCACACGTAATGGTTACTTGGGAAGACAAATGCCATCATTCCAAATGTCCCCCCTGTTCCTACTTCTTCCCCCCATTTTATATACTGAGCATGATGTCATATGGTCTGGAATATCCCTTTGGTCAGTTGGGGTCACCTGTCCCTGATGTGTCTCCTCCCAGCTGCCCATGCACCCCCAGCCCCCTTGCCAGTGTGGCCATATGAAAAGCAGAAAAGGCCTTGGCTCTGTGTAAGCCCTGCTCAGCAATAACAAAAACATCTCTATATTATCAACCCTGTGTTCAGCACAAATCCAAAACACAGCCCCATACCAGCCACTGGGAAGAAAATTATCTCTACCCCAGCTGAAACCAGCACAGTAAGGAAACCTTTGATGTCAACCCTGATCTACAATGATTTATGCATGTGTCCTACAAGGTGACTACTCAAAGGAATGGGTCTTTTTCTACTTATGAAATTTATCCTGATGGGTCTTTTCAAAGTTTGAGGTCTACAGGTAACCAGGTGGGAATTTTTCTTTTCAGTTCTACATAAGACAGGCCTAAAAATAACTTTGGGTCAATCAAAAGCTTCCTTTAGTAGGTTTGAGGCTTTTTAAAGATTATTTCTTTAGAGTCCCCCATGTTTTCAAAGTGGGTGTTAAATAACTCATTATCTCAATTGCTTCCCAAATTAAACTTCTCAGTTTGAAATGATTTAAGTGAACTGCTTAAATACATTTGTATATGTATATGTATACTCTCTGGAAGAAAAGAAATACAAGATAAAAAAAGAAAAGCCTCACAATGCACTTTTTATCCCAAATTTATTACATATAAACAAAATACTGTTTTCTAACAAAAGAAAATCAAAAGTGATTTTTTTTCTTTTTTTTTAGTATTTGGGTCCATAATTTGGTTTTCTATGTTAATTCAATCAAGACAATACCCATGTGTCAGCTTATTCCAAGGAGGAAGATGATGGTCAGTGGAGCTCTTTTACACAGAGTTCACCTGCCAAAAGTTTTCAGAACCGGAATTCTTCACAGGAAATGTCACCGGCAGCTCCGCCAAGAAATGTTGAAACTGTTTCTTTTTTTGTTTCATTCAGATACAAAATGACAGTGTAGCTCCAGTTAGGTGATTTAATTTAAACAAACAAGCCTCCATTCCATGTCAAAGCACTGATTCGAAATGACAATTCCTCTTTGTTTTCAATCATAAATGCCAACATTTTCAGTGTAAGATTTCCAATTCTAAAGTTTTTGAGTTGTTTGAGATGGGGGTGGGGTTGATCTGTTAATCATCGGGGGCTTTTGTATATATTACTGATTTATTTGTTTTCTCCTATTGGTGAAGTGGGAAAGGACCATGAGAGAAGGAGGGGCACAGCCTGTTGCTTTTACCCAAGCTCATCAGTTTGGGATTTGTAGGCATCATGGCAGACGTTGGCCATGTGGAGAGAGCCAAAAGGAAATAATGGTTTGGTGTGGGTTTTATTTAGGATCTTTTCCCAGAAAGCATGAGGAAACTCAATGGGGCTGAGGGCACATACCAAATTTGTTGAGTCAGCTTAGGGTTGGTGAGGGCTTGTTACAAATGGGAGAAAGAGCTTTCAGGGCTCTGCCTTTGCTCAGATTTGTGGCAGCAGCTCTTTGAGATGGCCCACACCTCAAAACCCACTCTTACTCGCAAGTTCTTTAATCATGACCAGTTAGGTCTATTGTAACATGAATTATTTATTGAATAGACACAAGAAAAACACAGACATAGGACTTTAAACAAACTACTTACTACACAGGATAAATAATGGAAATATTACTGGTAGGTTTTAGAATGTGAACACCATGCCATCATGAGTAATATGCTGGCCACGCAAACTACTTACTACACAAGTTAAACAAAAGAAATATTACTAATAAGACATATATAAAAACAATGCACAATAATAACAGTACTTATAGTTCAGCTAACGAAGAAATAGTATAGCTTAGAAGCCGATATGACTTACTGGATTAGTGTGGTGTGCCGAGGCTTCTTTCACCCAACTTCTAGAAGAGAAGAAGTACTCGAGCTCAGCATCCCGGAGCCTGAGGGGTCTGCCCTCATACACACCTTAGAGATGCATAGAAGGTTTTCCAATTTGTGAGAGCTACGGTAAGTCTTTTATAGTTGTAAAGTTTTAGTGTCTGTCAGTCACAAAATTCCAGCATAATCTCCCCTCAACAGCAGCTGTTTATTGTCAGCTAATTATGTCAGCTCTAGGCGTCTGAGTGTCTCACAAGACTATGGAAAAAGGGGAGATTCCCTAATTTATGCAAACAGCAGATAACTTTCTCCACCTGAGGAGGAAGGGGGGGGTGAATTGCCTCACCAGAGGGCTATGCTGACATCTCGTGGGCCACACAAAACTCTCCTAACCAGCTGGTGTTAGACTGGGACCTGTGTCATAGATTTGTTGCTACACATATTTTTTCCTATGAGCACAGGCTGAGAGAGTTGGGCTTGTTCAGACTGGAGAAGAGTAGGTTCTAGGGAGGCCTTAGAGCACCTTTCAGTACCTAAAGGGGCTACAAGAGACCTGGAGAGGGACTTTGGACAAGGGCATGGAGTGACAGGACAAGGGGGAATGGCTTTAAACTGACAGAGGGCAGGTTTAGATTAGATATCGGGAAGAAATTTTTTACTGTGAGGGTTGTGGAGCACTGGAACAGGTTACCCAGAGAAGCTGTGGATACCCCATCCCTAGAAGTGTTCAAGGCCAGGTTGGATGGGGCTTTGAGCAACCTGATCTAGTGGAAGGTGTCTCTGCTCATGGCAGGGGGATTGGAACTAGATGGTCTTTAAGGTTCCTTCCAACCCAAACCTCTCTGTGATTCCATTATTCTATTTTCCCCTGCCTCCATCAGTGCTGCTGTTGTGTCAGGCAGTGGCACTGTTGAGTACATTAACCCAGGACTGAGCATTGCAGCCACACCGAGCGTGTGTGTGTGCATGTGTGCGCGCACCTTATCATTACCATTTATTCCCCCTCTCCCCCCTCCCAGTGCTGCAGGACTCTGGCAGAGAGCGAGAGAAAGAGAGGAAAGACAGACTGAGCCATCAGCCCCTCAGATCTGCTTAAGCAAATCACCGCCCCTTGCAGGGAGGGTGAAAGGGAGAGAGGGAGAGCGGGGGGAACCAGATCAAAAGACAAAATGAAAGAAATCCAACGGGGAAACAAAAAGCCTCCCCCAGGCGCACCCTTTCCCAGAGAAAATGATGAGGCGGGTGTGTGGGGGTGTGGGGGTGTGGGGGTGTGTGTGTGTGTGTGTGTAGCACCGACCCCGTCCCCCTCAGGAGAAGAGGGTGTTCTTTTCCCCGCCTCCCCTTCTCCCTTCCCCGTCCCGGGGGGAACTCCTCGCTGGGAAAAGCAAAACTGTAAAAGCTTCTCCCCACCTCACCCCCCTTACAAAGGCTCCCAAACAACCACCACCAATAAACAGAAACCAAAAATAGTCTCCTCCGAAAAGAAATAAAAGAAAAAAGAAAACAAAGCCAAGAGCCAGAAGCAAGAGACAAGCTCCATCGATTTCAGATCCAGGATTTTATCCAGTGCATTGATTTCTTTTTTCCTCCCCTTTTTTTTTCCTCCTTCCCCCTCTTCCTTTCTTTCACCTCCCCTCCTCCTTCTTCTCCTACCCACCCTCCCTTTATCCTTTTCATTTTATTCTGGATCCTGCTAAAATTAGCCGGGACTGCTCTGGGTGTTGCGTGTTAATTTGATTTACTCCGGGATTCCGGCTTTCCAAGACGCCATTTTCCCCCCTTTCTCGCTCTATCTCGTTCTATTTATCTCCCTCTATCTATCATTTATCTCCCGAGCTATCTCTCCGTCTGTCTGTCCGTCCATCTCCCTCTCCTCGGTGCCTTCCTCCTCTCCCCGCCCTCCTCCCTCTGCACTCTGCGTGCGCTGCGCGGCCGGGCGCTCCCCTCATCCCCATCTGACAGATGAACACCGCCATGGGTTTGCCGCAACACAAGCAAAAGCACCTTTGGGGGCTGTGGCGAGGGATTGAAACCGGGATCTAAAAGAG
>JACAXG010000481.1:69672-80854 GCA_018881555.1 Amblyornis subalaris
TGCAGAGGGCTGGTAGCACTTGGACTCAGGGAAAACTGATGGAAACAAGTGAAGATTACATTTCTGCTGTTGTTCTGGCAAGTGCCATTAATCCTTGCTCCTTGTTTTCATGTGCATAGACCACATCTGGGACAGCTTGCATCCTTTTCCTTCAGAGAAAGTTCTCACATAACCCATGCAAAATCAGAGGCAGAGGTGGAAGAACTGGAACAAAAGCAGTGTTAGAGACAGGAGGACCATGTGGAGAGGAACCACCTTTCTTCTTCTAATTCACCTTTTTAATTAATCACATGCCGTATTTAGTTATTTTTTTAGATAATCAGTGGATTACAAGCATTCCCATATGGCCATACCATTTGTAATTATTCTCATCAGTTGAGGATCTCATACTTTGTTGTATACCCTCATCTATTTTACATGTGTCTATATCCAAGTATATGTTATAAATGGGGATTTTAGCAGTCTGTTTAAAATTGTCATTCAGCAGAGAGACCAATTTGCCCAGCACTGGAGATAGCGGCCAAATAATACATCACAGAAGCACAGAATGGCTGGGATTGGAAGGGCCCCTGGAGATTGTCCAGTCCACCACACTGCTCAGCGCAGGGTCACCTAGGGCAGGATGCTCAGGGTTGTGCCTGGTTGGGATTTGGATATCACCAGTCCAGCTCTGATTCTTTATGAAGAGATAATGTTCATTTGTTTTGCTTGAAGTCCTTCTGCCTTGTTTCTGTCCTGATTGATGCAAGGAGGGTGAAAGGGAGAGGGTGTTTCCTATGGGATCTGTAGTGTGGACAGAAAATAGCTGTCACAGTCATTTTTTGAGCTTCCTGCCAAAGCCGGGTTGTTCTTTCAGAGTATCATGACCACAGGAAGTAACTAAGTCTGTGGTCCGAAGATGCAATAAATCCAGCTCCAGGGCTCTGGGCAGCAGATTAAATATGCTACTTGTGCATGATACTGATTCAGTATAAACTAATTTTCCTGATTCAAATTTGTTCAAAAAAATTAGAAGTGACTTAATTTTATCCCAGCAGACTTTGTATTGCATCATACTATGTCATTTGCCTGCACCACACTGGCTTTATGGCTCACAAGTTTTACCCATTTTCTGGAACTGCCTTTAAGTTGGCACGAAGAAAGGCTTAATCCTCATCTTATGTGCTTGTCCATTCCATAGAAGTGTGATCAGATGCTCATTCCTTATCTGCGTCAAACCTGTGCTGCTGGTGATCTGGCAGTGCATGGACTATGACCACAACCATGCTTGAAATGCCTATGGTTTTGGAAAGCAATAATGAAGAAATAGGTTGGGGCATTTTTGTACTCCTAATGTGAGTTAAATGAGTTTAGTGCATCTTGCCACATGCCAGGCTATTGGGGTTTTTATGTCCCATGATGAATTCTGAAGTTTCACAGACACTTCTCATAAAAGCAAATTTCTGACCAAAACTTTCCCTCGGGTGTAATGTGGGTTGTCCATTGGCCTCTGCCCCAGAGGCAGCTGCATTTCAGCAGTAGCATATATAATCATGGAAGCAACTCGGGAGTCTTTGGAGTGAAAGGTGATCTCTCATCATTAAATGCTGCTGTATAGTCTCCAGTCCTTTGTAGTGAATGGTTTTAAAAGGATGGAGTGTAAAGAGGCTTCCAGGATTTCTAATATTTTGTGGAGATTAGGGATTTAACTGTATGCCCCATGAGAAAACATGAAATCCAGAAACAACATGATAGATGTGGTGTTTGAGAAGATGGGAGCTCCACATTCACTATATCTCAGACTCATGTCTCAGTCTCCCTTCACTTGAATCTGTTCAATAGATTTTTTCTTTTTCATCTTAACGCATTTTGGACTCTATGGATAAAATGAAAGCAGTCTCAGTAGCTACAGACATGGCTGGGATTTGGGCAGCATCCCTTAATATTGCTCCAAGCTCTCTGCTGGTGCTGCTGGTGCTTGAGCAGATCAGAGGAGCAGAACAAATGCTGGGCAGCTGAACCTGCCTTGCTTTTGTTCGTCTAGCCAGCATTTGCTTGTTATTAATGTGGTTGCTCCTGCACTTAGGGCAAAAGCCATGCCAAGGATTACGTCCACTTTCATTTAATGGAGAATCCCAAACAGGTGGATTTCTCCCCCCCTACTATGGGGTCCCACCTCTGTTTTTGTCCTCAGCAAATTTTCACTTTAATCACTTTATAGCACTGACATCTGAATATTTGCAAGCATCTGTTGGTGATGAAATTAAATGTAAAGAAAAAAATCAAAATATAAATAAAAAATCTAAATGTAAAATATTAAAATGTCAGTGATGAGAAAACACTGATACAGTGGATTAGTTTTGAGCTTCGCAGGTGGTGTTTTTTTCTCTGTCCCCCGTTCTCATGCAAGCTCCCTTTTATTACTGTCCGTTACAGATAAACAACCATGCTCTGATTGGACCCCAGAATCTCTGCTAATTTTGTAACACAAAACATGTCTCAAGCATTCCATTCCTGTGATTGTTTTCAATCACAGTAAGTCACACACACATACGGTGGTTTGCCACCGAAATAATTTTCTCATGGCACCTTTAGCAAACACAAATTAGCAGAGCCTTTAGGGTCAACATTCTCTTGTTCTAATCTTGGTTAAGATGCCAGGTATTTAGCACGGTTCCCACAAGCACCAGTCGCCTGAGGCAGGAGAAGGAAGCATATTCAGAATCCTTAATGTGAGACATCCAGTATGACCCAAAGTGAGGTCTTGTACTTCAGGCCTTTGCCTCCAGAAGTGTGTTTGAGGTGCCCAGAGGAACCGATAAGAAAGATGAGCATCTGTAGCAAGGCTGAGCAGGCAGGCATTTAATTATTTCTCAGTACTTATCAGAGGAATCATGAATCTCTCCCTAATTAAGAACTAATGTCAACTTCTGTGAAATTTGTTGTCATTCACCTGTGAATTATCCTCCTCAAATTTAGTTGACTGCAGGAAGCCTGCTAGCAGTAACACTTTCCTCTGGGAGCTTAATTCAGATGGTAAAACACTTCTGTAGCTGCTTATTGAATTAGACGATGCTGGTGAGCCTCAGAGGCCTGGAAGGTCAGTTTAGGTGAGCACTTAAAAGTCTAGACAGCCCCCATCTCTTGGATGTTTAAAATAAAGATAGAGGTCTCCTGGAAAATCTACTTCCTCCCTAGATTTCTAGATCTGCATGTTGCCAGCAAAGGCAGAAGAGCTGCTGGAGGACAAATGTTCATCACCATCCCTCCAGCACTTCTTCCACCAACAGGACAAAGGTGAATGACTTTAAATTGACAGAGGGCAGGTTTAGACTGGATATTAGGAAGAAATTCTTTACTGTGAGGGTAGCAGGGGGGTTGGAATGAGATGGTCTTTAAGGTCCTTTCCAACCCAAACCATTCTATGATTCTATGATTCTGCTTACAGGCAGTCAGGAGAGGAGAGATAGGGAAGTTTCCAAAAGAGGTTACACTTTCAGAAGCCTGAAGTGAGGTTTCCTAATTAGTCAAATGGCAGGTTGCCTGCCTAAACAAGAAAGATGAGTATGATGTCCCTGCACCCAAGTCATTTAACTATTAACCCTGAAGGAGAGTAAGGATATATCTAAAATAATGGCCCAGTTAATTCAACCTTGCTATGTTTGAATACAGGGTTATTTGTTGCTGCCTTTGGGTCTGGTGATATCATAATATGCAGGATCTCAGGAGAACAGGAGGCCAATATTTGTAAATGGGATTTTGAGGTGGATTTAGCATGAACTCACCTGACACTGGTGTAATGCAATGACTTTGTTTATCTACTGCTTGTTTCTATGGACCTGGAGACACGTGGCTGTAGGTTCCACTAATCTTCTTAAATTTTACTACAGGAGTGCTTTTTCGACACTCCTGGCCCCGCGTCGGACTTCTTATCAATTAGAGAGGTCGGACAAAAGCAACTTTAACAATTTATTGCTAAAACAAGAAACCAGGCATCTGTCCCATCTGGCGTGAGATTTTAACAACACATTGCAAAATGGCGAATGTCACAGGATTCAGTGTTGAACAAGAATTTATAATGTTTTAGACCAATAGGTTACTGAGACAACTATTGTTTTCACTTTTTGACCTATCTTAGCTGCACTTGCTACCTGCAATGCGGTAGTATTTCCACAAATCACTCATCATGTCAYGTACTCATAGATACTTCTATTGTAACATCTAAATTCTTAACTTAAACTCTAACTTAACTTAACTTTAAAGTATAAAGTTAAAACCCTTCACCAAAAACACCCAAAAATGTGCTTCTTGCTTATTACTATGAAAACACAGATCTGTAACTCTCCTGCTTAGAGCTATAAATCACTGCCAATTAAGCTAACCCTAACTGCTTCCAAGGTTGTAAATCAAAGGCACTGTCAACTTTGACTTCTCTGTTTCTTTCATCTCCCCCCCTTCTCTGAACTAAATAAATCCCATCAATAGATTTGTGAATCATTCGTTGTATACACTGGAACAAACAGGGTACTATTAAAAGAAATATTATTACAGCAGCTAAGATGTACAAGCCTGTTGTAAGACATTTCTTTAGCCATGGTGCTAAATTCCGTCCATTAAACAAATCATCTAGCCAGGTTCCATCATCTACTCTTATTTTTGACACACCTTCTTTAAGTTGTTCTATGCTCTTATGAATGGATTCCGAGTGGTCAGACAGATTCATGCAGCACATCCCTTCAAAGTCTTTACATCCATGTCCATGGGCTAGTAAAAGAAAGTCAACAGCTGCTCTATTTTGTAAAGTTGCATGCCTCACATCTTTGACATCTGTTAAAAGGCCACTTATTGCAAGGGACGTAGCATTAGTTTGTTTACTCAGCCAACATCCCAACCGATCTAATTGTTTTAAACCCATTCCTGCAGCAAGCGGTGGCAAAAAGAGAGATGCTGCAAACCTTTTCCCAAAACCCCATGGGGTAAAATCATCTTTACATTTTGATCCGTATTGATGTGGAAAAGATCTTTTTTGTCTGTGCCTCATACTGGTAATTGCTTCCATGTTAGGAGTGAATAATGTAAGCCTTCCCAAAGTACATGGACCACCTTTGACGTTTGAAGGGACAGCAGGCCATGCTCTGTCTCCACATACAAAAAATATTCCTTTTGGTAATTGCAAAGGGAAAGAACTAGATGTGGATGAAACTATAAAAGTATTGTTGCACCAAAAGGTGTGATTCTTATATACAGGGTRACGTGGAGAGATGTCTCTCATCCCTGACTCATTGTTTTTTGTAGGATGGAACTCAATACAAAATCTTACTTTTACAGAACCAAAGAGTTCTAATTCTTRGGRTTCATCAGAGGCCTTAGGAAGGTGGGGAGACYACCATTCCCATGTATTTACCGGGGTGTAGTAATCCCAAAATTTTGTCCCTGCAAAAACACCTCGGATGGCTCTATCAGCTCTTTCTGGTATAGGCYAAATTTCTATTGGAACATTGACTAAACAAGTTGAGAATGGATTTTCTGGGGTTGTGGTAGACAAGCATATAGTATCTAAACCCGAAGCATTAGTTAGAGTCACCCAAACATTGGTCTTAGGTTGATCGACAGGTAAAGTTACACTACYAAAGGCAAATGAAACAAACAAAGWMAGACACAAACTTAACATCTGATTAAACTTCATGTTTCTATTAAAGTTATCTTTTGGCAAAAAGCTCTCCTTCTAAGCTTCAATTTTCAAATGAATTTTCTAAGAACATTCTCTATATTTTCTCAGTTTGGTTTAAACCTAATTTAATGATGAGGCACAAAGGTATTTCGTGCCTTCTTAGGATGAGAAGGTGAGGATTATTTGCCAAAAGAGTTTTACAATATTTTCTTTTCACACTCTTATATTGACATAAAAACTAAAGTTTACAATTCTAACAACAAAATAAAAATCTTCAGGCAAAAGTTGCAGTCTTTGCGTAGTTCACGTCTGGGTACTCTCTTCTCTGCTCATGGAGTTGTCAGCGTTCTTCTGCCTGTGGTATGGCTTCACGTTCTTTGCAGGAAACCACCTAGGTCCTGTACCTGTAGAAACACAAGCAAATCCTTTGCCCCAGGTTATTAAAGGAAATAGACCTTCGATTTGACCTGTCTCTGGATTTCAAACTAGAACTAAGGGATTCTCTTTCAACTTTGCATGCGTGCTGTTAGAAAAATGCCTAAATATTGGAGGATCAGGCTCCGCAGAAGAACTATTAAAAAAGTTATAAACATACAGGGCTTTACTTAATCGCATCTGTGGTGTTGCTTGTGCTACATCTCCCTTTTGCTGGTCTAAAATGCACTTGAAGGAACGATGTGTCCTTTCAACAATGGCCTGACTCGTGGATGAATAGGGAATGCCGAAGGCATGACGAATGCCCCAATTCATCAAAAATGTGGCCACCTTCTGAGCTGTATAGGCGGGGCTATTATCGGTTTTTATTTCTTGAGGCACTCTCAGTGAAGCAAAAGCTTGCAAGAAATGCTGACACACATGATTTGCTGTTTCTCCTGTGTGTACTGAAGCAAAAACTGCATGGGAAAATGTATCCACTGATAGATGGATCTTTTTATATTTTCCAAAAGGCGGGTATTTTGTAACATCTGTTTGCCACAACTGCAAGCTCTGCAATCCTCTGGGATTGACTGCTCCTGTAGAAACAGGAGGCTGCACCAGTTGGCAATCTGGGCAGGTATTCACAATTGCCCTGGCCTGCTCTCTAGAAAGACGAAACATTCGCATAAGTGCCTGTGCATTTTGGTGAAAAAAGGCATGACAGTTTCGCCTGTTCAAAAATATTAGGTAATGTGTTTACTATGGTTACTGTTAACTTATCAGCTCTGGAGTTGCCTTCTGTCAGAAATCCAGGGAGTGATGAATGAGCTCTAATATGAGAGACAAAATATGGATTAGTTCTATTTTGCACAAGTGTATAAAGACATATAAGATGACGATACAGAGCATCATTACTGACATCTTTCAAAACTGACCCTTCTATTCTTTTAACTATATTAGCAACATAAGCTGAATCTGTAACCAGATTAAAAGGTTCTTGAAAAAGCTGAAATGCTCTAACTACTGCTGCAAGTTCCACCACTTGRGTTGAGCCYTCTACTRTCTGAATATCTGATTCCCAGGCATGGCTTTTTAAATCTCGCCATACTATTACAGAGCGATGTGTTTTTCYTGACYCATCACTAAATACTGTCACAGCWTCTAAAGGTACTTCACTTARCAGAGGTTTTTCTCTAAAGCTTAATTTTGCCTGGAGTAATTTATGACTAGGAAAATAAATAGAGCAGGTACCTGGATAATTCAATAATGCAATTTGAAGCTCTTCTGATTTTTGGAATGCCCAATCGAAATACTGTTTCTTCAGAGGTAAATAAATTACTGCAAAATCCTTGCCTGTCATAGTTAACAACCTTGATCTACCTCTGATTATAATCTGAGCCAGCATTTCCATCGTTGTGAAGATTGTTTTTGGAAATCTATAAGGTAAAAAGACCCATTTGATTATTAACAAAGGATCTTTTGCAGAAGCATCCCATTGAAATATAAGACCATACAGTTGCATTTTTTCCCCTAAAACTGCGAGGAAAAATGGTTGTGAAGCTATACAGTGATGTGCTTGTCTCTTCTGAAATGCCTCTGCCACCTTGTTAAGTGCCTTTTGAGCTTCAGGTGTGAGAGTTCTTGGTGATGTGATGTCATAATCTCCTCTTAGTAAGTCAAACACTGGAGCAAGTTCATCGTTGGTGATTCCTAGTGTGGATCTGATCCAATTTATTTCCCCTAGAAGCTGTTGTAGATCCTGTAAAGTATGGACTTTAATTCGAAGCTGTATTTTCTGTGGTGTTATTGCTTGTTCTGTCATTTTCCATCCCAAATATTTCCACGGTGGAGTTTCCTGTATTTTTGATGTAGAGATCTCAAGTCCAGCATTTCTAATCTCTGTTACATTATCACGCGCCTCCTCCATCTCCTTTTTTGTTGGTGCAGAAATCAAGAGATCATCCATGTAATGTAGAATCTTTGCTTTAGAATGTTTTTGTCTAGCTGGAGATAGAACTTTTGCCACAAACCATTGACATATAGTAGGTGAATTTTTCATTCCTTGAGGAAGCACAACCCAATGATACCTTAATAATGGTTCTTGTCTGTTAGTACTTGGGACCGAGAATGCAAAACGTGAGGCATAGTCTGGATGAAGTGGAATATTGAAAAAACAGTCTTTTAAATCAATGATAACTAAAGGCCAGTCCCTTGGGATCATGGAGAGAGAAGGGAGACCCGGATGAATAGGCCCCATGTCTTCTATTACTTCATTAATCTTTCTAAGATCATGAAGCAACCTCCAAGTGTCAGAGGTCTTTTTATGGATTACAAACACTGGCGAGTTCCAGGGACTTGTTGTTTCTTTAATATGGCCCTTTTGCAGTTGTTCCTGCACTAGTTTTTTGAGGGCACTCAGTTTCTTTTCCTCTAGGGGCCATTGCTGAACCCATATGGCTTTGTCAGTTTTCCACGAAAGCTTAGGGGTGATGAGTGCCCGCATGGCCCCCACTAAAAATCCACTTCCAGTTTGACTCCCCATTGGGACAGTAAGTCTCTCCCCCAGACTGTAATAGGCTTCTTGACAACAAAGGGACGAATGACTGCTGTTTTCTCCTCAGGTCCTTTGACTGTAATTACAGATTTACTTTGTAAACACAGAGTGGCACCTCCTATACCTGTAAGGATATCTAGGGGAGTTACCAATCTCCAGTCTTTCGGCCAAAACAAATATGAGATGATTGTAACATCGGCTCCTGTATCCAATAGGCCCTTGATCACAACTGTTTTGTTGTCATGTATTAAACTGCAGGTCAATATTGATCTGTTACGTCCAATGTGTTTTGTCCAAAAAACCTCTGGTCTTAAGCCTGAGCTCTCGGTCATAGGTTGCTGATCTTCCATTTCTATTGCTCTGCGTACAGCTGTAGTAGGCACTGCGACAGCTGTGGCTAGCTGTGTCCCTGCAGGGACAACTAAAGGAGGTTGTAGAGCTTGAGCTAAAACTGTGAGCTCCTCACGACAGTTTGCTGAAACGACGATTGGATAAATTATAAGGCCTATAATGCGGCATGCATCTTTTCCCATAATTAAAAATTCTGTCTTTCTTCAGATGTCCCAGTGACTCCTGTAAGTATTGAATAATGGGAGCCATTTATAAAACATACTAATTTGGAAGTTGCCAAGGTACAGAATGCTCCAGGAGGCAGGAGGTTTGGGTCGCTTGGGAGACATCTGACCATTTTACTGACTGTATGTGACTCTGGTCTCCTGATGATTGGAGCCTTGACTGTTGGACTGCCACTATTTGTTTCATCACACGATGGCTCGCGTTCGGAAATCCGTTTCCCGGCAACAGATTCCCATCTACATCATATTTAGAATGGCATCTGTGTGCAAAGTGTCTTCCCTTTCTGCATCTAGGGCAGTGAACTGGTGGTTGGATAGTCTCTTTAAGCTCTGGACAATTTCTTATTAGATGTCCAGGCTTGCCACACCGAAAACATATTCTTTCATCAGTATTAGCTTGTGCCATTGTTTGAGAATTGTTTGCAACAAGAGCATTAAGTGCTGCTATAAGTCTTTTATCCAGCATTTCAGCTTGAGTAGAAAACCTTTTGTCCATCATTTCAGCTTGACTATTAATAGCTCTTTCAAGTCTTTCTCCTAATGTATCAGCTTGAAGGATGGCTACATGCTGTGCAGTACCAATCTTACTGCAAGCTTCAAGCATATCTGTAAGAGTCGGTTGTATCCCTGGCAGAGCTCTAATAGTTCGCTGACACTCTTCATTTGCATTAATGTAAGCAAGATTTCTTAAAATTGGGCGAGCCACATTATCATCACACTGCCTTTCTAAAGCCTGGGTCAACCGATCAATAAAAGAAGCAAAAGTCTCAGCAGGACCCTGCTTTATTTGTGTATAGGCACCTTGTGGGGTCCCCACAGGTTCTACTTGCAAAAGTGCCTTTTTGGCTGCCTCTTTGATGTCACCAAGGACTGCCCTGGGCAGGTCTGCCTGGTCTTCTGGCCTATCATTAGGTGGGTCCCCTGCCAGCTGGGCAAGTGTTATAGCAGCATGAGGACCTCCTGCATAATTCTCTATCAATCTTCCAAGAAGTCTTTGCCATTTCAAGTCCCACAGTATATACTGTGAGTCGGTCAARAGCATTGAGGCAATATTTTTACAGTCAAAAGGTGTTAAATCTAAATGAGCGAAAGTTGCTTTTAACAGCTGCTTGAAATATGGGGATCCAAGACTGCTTTCTTTTAAGGCTCTCCTTAGATCTTTTATATCATCATGAGAGACAGCTTCCCAGCTGGGATTTGCTCCAGCCCTCCCATATCTGACAGGCAATGCTAACAAGGATTTACGAGCTGAAATGAGATCATCCTCCTTAGAAATCTCATGGTGGATTGCTTTCCAGTTAACCAGAGTAGGCTTTTCTTTCAGATTTGTTTCTTTCTGCTTATCGGCAGAGGAGAGCTTATTCATATCTTGAAAGCTTAAAGCAAATTCATCCTCTGAAATTAAACACTCATCTTGGCTCCACATATCTGTTTTACTGATATATGCTCTCGGGTTTGTGTTTGTTGTTGTCTCCATCTTTGTTTTTGTCACTTCCTCAGTTGTCACATCCTGTGATGTCATTTCCTGGACCTCCCTCCCTCCTGCAGTGTCCTTTATTTCTGGGGGTTCCACCCTCCTTTCTTCTCCCCCTCCTTTTTCAGTCGCCATATTGCAGGTGGCCAAAGATGGCGATGGGGTGTGTGGCGTAGCTAAAATTTCAGAAGCTCTATTAATTACTTCTATCACCACTCTACATGCGGGGAGCAGAGTTGCAGCTGTTTTTTAGTAGCCAAGTCATAAAGTTTAACTGCAAGCTTATCCCAAAAAGATTTATTTAGGAGATAATTAAAATCGACCTCCGGGCAGTTGTGAAATACCCAGAGCAATAAATCTTTGAGTTCACAGTTTGAAGGAGGATTTTTATGGAATTTTAGTAATGAGTCTAATTTAAAAAACACCTCTCTTTGTTCTTTGGAGATATTTTCACCCATCTCCCCCCTATGGTGCGCGTCTCCACTCACCTCTTTGGAGACGCCTCTTCTACC
>JACAXG010000481.1:81711-111902 GCA_018881555.1 Amblyornis subalaris
ACCCACAACCAGACTTTGGAGCAGAAACCTGCTTGTTATTCACCCCCCCATAAAACATTACCCGATGGCTCAAAACCATGAGTTGTATTTCAGCTCCCACTCAACATAGGTTCCAAGTGGGTTGGTTCATGACACCAGTGGCTGTGGTCCCTTCCCTGCACCCTTGGTGACTGTGGACTCATCCTGCTGCCCTGCCTGCTGAGCTAGATGCTGTCTGCCAGAAGCCTTCTCTTTTCTACCAGCAGCAAAACAGGTTAAAAGCCTGTGGGTGGAGGCCGGCACAGAGTGCCTGTTATACATGCATGCATATGAGAGCAGTAGCTCCCTGGAATACTGCACCTCTGAGCTTTTACCACCTTGTGTTTGTGTTGCAGCCCAGGAAAATGTGTAAATTTCATCCCTCTCTAAGGAGATTAACAATTTGAAATGGCGGATAAATAGGATGGCCTTGGTTTTTTTTGATTGGACCAGTTGGAAGAGGAAGGTAACCCTGACTCCCAGTGCCTCCATAGGCACAAAAGAGAGATGAGGTGCAAGGTTGGTCAATTAGATGGAACAGCTCCTTGCGAGTGGGTGGCTTTAATGTACTAATTGCATTAGTAATTAGTGACTACCACATGGTAAACACTTGGGTTCAAAACTATGTAAGGGCATTAACTAACCCACCCTACAATGGGTTTGAATGAGGTAAGCATGATCCTTGTTTCACAGGTGGTGAACTGGAGAGACCTGCTGACCAGAGTGAATCAAGGCAGGCATGCAGGAGACCTTGGGTCTGTTAGTTCTTCAAGATCACTTTAAATGAGATCAGTGGCAGAAGCTCTGGGAAATGAGTCTCCTCCCTATTGCCAGATGAGCAACTTAAGCATAAATATTTTTATGGTGTACTTCTATCTACTATGAGCTATGGAAATCATCTCTAGGTCCAGATAGCAACTCAAGCTCCATGATAATTCTCTTTTTTTAATTTTTTTTTTCCTGCTTGGGCTGTCAGCTTGTGCTATTTATGGGAACTTTATTTTAATTTTTGTCTGCTGGGACCTGGGTGGAGGTCACCTAATGATTTCATGGAGCTCTAGGATGCTTAGGACTTTCTGTTAGTAGCCATATGTGCCAGGGTCAGACGCGACCCATGGCCACGCTTCAGTGGAAAAGTGGATTTATAACTAATAATAGGTGCTTGTTATTATTTCTTTTTTAATTTTAAGCTCCTGCAAGGTACCTTTAAAAGCAGAAAGAAGCCAGAGGTACAAGGATGTGATTTTTCTTGGTGAGCTGTGCTCTAGAGTAGTCTGCACTGATATTGCTGTTATGATTTGGTGATAGGTAGCAAGATAATTTTTGTTTCTCCTTTATAGTTTATTGCTGCTAAGAATGACTTGGGAAATCCATGGCTTTGCTCAGATCTTGCTTGCAGTTGGTCAAGGGGAGGGGTTTGGCAGTGTAGCAGAGCTAATCTAGCAGGGAGCTACTGTTGAAAGTGCACCTCCAGCACCTACTTCTAGCAGTGCCTTCTTGTTTCCTTCTCTGTATGCCAGAAGTGATACTCCTCTGACCCACTGGGCAGGTGTTTCTGCTAAAGTAGCAGAAAATATCTTTGTTTCTCTCTGAGATATTCTTCTGCTAATTTTGTAGACCAAACTGGCTTGGCATGATAGGGAGGGGGGAGGTGGCTATAGGGGGGATTTTAGAGAGGGTGTATGAAAGCACCTCAACACCTTTAAAAACATCCTATGTGTATTTTTTTAGCCAAATATTTTGTATTTGGCTTAGCCTTTCTATGTCATTGGGTGATTGTCACAGTTTGGACAAACTTAGGAGGAAGACTCAAAGAGCCTTCTCTGCAAAAGATAGGGTTCAAAACTCCCTTCCCCTCCCCTTAAGAATTTCTCAGAGGAAAGTGAAAAAAACCTGTTTATTTAATAAAACCCAGCAGCTGGGGGGGGGGTGTGCACGCAGGCATCGGGGGAAGGGAAAGGAAAATAAAAAATGAATAATGTTAGATAATAAACCTCTCGTGATGAGGACAACCTGGATGAATCAAAGTCCTTTGTTTCCTAGGTGTAGTTTTCTGCTCTGTCTCCCTCTGGGAGAGGTGGTGTAGGCCTCTCTTCCCAGGCCCAGGGTGTAGGCCCCAGAGTTCAGTGGTCTGTTGTAAAGTTCCAAAGGAAGAAGAAAAAAAACAATCCCAGGAAAAAAAACCTGTCTTCTTTCCTTGCCTCAGGCAGAGGAGGGAAAAAGCCAAAAAGCAAGTTTTAACTCCCTCCAATATTCCTCAGCTGAGCAAAAGCAGGGTGAAAGCTCACAGGAAAAAAGGTAAAAGTAAAAAAAGTGTCCCTTCGCCTTCAACTATAGAAAGCGACTGCCTAGATATTCTCTCCTCAGAACCACAACATAGCGAGCTGGTAAGTAAAAGAATGTAAATATCCTTCGAAGAAAACCAAAACATAGCTCCTGGCTTCTCGAGCCAGCTTAAAGACACAGAGTTAATATTTTTCATTAAGCAGGCAATTGGGATATATAGCATCATAAAGTCACTCCAGGACAGTGATACATCTTTTGCCTCAGTTGACCATTCACAGCTTCCCCCATTAACTTTGGCCAAGACTTTGTAAAGTACTGAATATGAGTGCTTCTATCTCAAAGGAGTTCCATCTGCGATGTTCTAAAGAAAGCAAACATTTAAAGGATGAGAGCACAGTCTGTGCATCAGTCAGCCCAAGCCTTTGCCACAAAGCAGCAGTACCCAAGGGCATGAGGAACTCTGGACAATATTGAGTTTAGCTTTCTTCCACCACCCTTAATGCTTGGGACACCGACATGCCCTGCAAGAGACCCAGGTGGATCCTCCTGCACTTCCAGCATCCCAGGGAGCATCTTGGGCTGTAGTCAGTGTGTAATGAATAATTCATCCAAAGCAGGTTTCCCCCAAAATAGCTGGCAGCCAAGGGCATCTCTCTCTTGAACCTGGGAAGTGGGGAAAGAGGGAGTTTGAAACTCTGCTGCCTGATTCATAAGGCAGCACCATGTTTTCTGTGCTCCAGTCACTGGGTTATTGTTTAACCCAAGGCAAGCATCTGCCTCTATTTTTTTCCCTTCTGAAAAACCCTGTGACAGCAAGCACTTTGAAGCAACGAGGGTTTATGGATGTGGAAAGCTGGTTGTCCCCTCATTTATTTCCCAAGTTGAGTTCAAGGCATTTGTATTTAGACAACTTTTTTTTTTTAAATATATATTAGTTTTCATCAATTTAGCAATACACGTGGTTATCATTCCTTGCTTTGTGATACCAGATCCAGCCCTCAGAAATGCTGGCAAGCCTTGGTTCCCATTTTGCTTCAAAGAAAGCCCTTGAGATGCTGCAGGGGAAACCCAAGCATGCCCTGTTTCAGTCATCTGCACACACACGTTCGATATGCGTGCACATGCTAATTTCCTTTTTTTCTTCTCTTTTCTTTTAACAGTGCCAGATTTGGTCTCTTCTGAGCTCCTTGCAGCCTTTGGGCGATTAGGACATTGAATTTGGTGGACAGTTACCATTTGTTCCTTTGGATCGTACCTGCCCTTGCTTTCCTCATCCCCTCCTGCGCTCCCCTTCCCTCTGATAAAACTTCAGGGTGTTGCAGTATTGCTATGGAGCCCAGAGAGACTTTGGGCAGTTCTTGGCAAAGGGGGGGTGAGGCAGACTTTCTGCGAGCAGCTGTCACCTCTGTGAAGCCTCCGTCTGCCTCCAGCTGTGTGGAGGAGACAATGCTGCCTGTGGCAGGCTCGGGGAAAGGGATCCTGGTGAGTGGCAAGAGGCCGGAGCCTGAGGAAGAGGATGAGCTGGGTTCTGGGAAAGATGTGGATTCTACTTCCAATGCAGACAGCGAGAAATGGGTGGTGGGAGACGGCCTGGAGGAGCAGGAATTTTCCATCAAGGAGGCTAACTTTACAGAGGGGAGTTTAAAGCTAAAGATCCAGACCACCAAGAGAGCTAAGAAGCCTCCAAAGAACTTGGAGAACTATATTTGCCCTCCTGAGATCAAAATCACCATCAAGCAGTCTGGGGAGCAGAAGCTTTCTAGAGCTGGTAAAAATAGAAAGGCAGCTAAAGAGGAAGACAGATCACACTCCAGAAAGAAGGTAAGTCATATTCTTTCCCATATTTCCCCTTTCTCCTGAAAGCAGGAGAGGAGAGGATTAAACCTGCTCAGTTTGTGTCCAAGACATAACCTTTGCAAGGTTTTCAAAGCCTTGCTTGGCCATGGAGGAGGTAACACAGAGTGGGTGTCATCCTGCATCACTGCATATGCTGCGGGGATGATCTTGAACTATCCTTCAGATGAACCAATTCAGAAGGGATCAAAAGTTCAGCCAGGCTTCTTCTATTTTTGTGTGCAATTGAGGTTTAAGATTAATAATTGCACGAGTGATAAATGAAGGAGCCCACTTCTAAACTGCTTTGTGCCTGAGTGCTAATGCTTGAGTCTTTTGGCAGTTAAAGCTTTCAGCTGCATTTTTAAAACACAGGAATGTGCATTGTGAACAATTGAATCCATTCCTGTATACCGGGCAAGGGGCTACATTAATCTGTATGACAGCATTGTGTGAGCAACACTACAGTTATGTTTCAGAAAATGCTTCCGCTATAAGTCTTGTTTTCTCCCAGATGCATATAATTTTCTTGAAATATCCTTCTGCAGAGAAATTTTTGGTACTTTAAGTTTGGGTAAAAATTAATCTTTTTATTTTTTCATTTAGTCAAAGAGAGGAAGAGGGAAGGGAAAAGAAAGAAAATCCTTTCTTTGTATGAGCTGTTTGATCCTTTTGTTTTGCCATTGGCTTGATTTTTCAGTAGTGTCACCTACATTTAGTCTTAAAATAAATTTAGTTTGAGTGTTTTAAGCAGTGCTGGTTGGGAGAGGGACACCTAGTGACTACTCATGTATTTTTGGGTGTAGTGGTGTTTTCTGTCCTAGGCATTAGACAAAGGAGCTTTGGTCAGGTTGAGGCTTTATCACAGTACAAATAGAATCATAGAATATGCTGAGTTGGAAGGGACCCAGAAGGGTCATCGAGTCCAACTCCTGGCCCTGCACAGGACCATCCCCAAGAGTCACACCATGTGCCTGAGAGCATTGTCCAAATGCTTCTTGAACTCTGACAGGCTTGGTGCTGTGACCGCTTCCCTGGGGAGCCTGTTCCAGTGCCCAACCACCCTCTGGGTGAGAAACCTTTTCTGAATATCTAAGCTAAATCTTCCCTGACAGCTTCATGCATTTCCTTGTGTCCTGTCACTGGTCATGAGCGAAGAGATTGCTACCTGCCCCTCCACTGCCCCTCATGAGGATGTTGAAGACTGCGATGAAGTCTGACCTCAGTCTCATCTTCTCCAGGCTGAACAGACAAAGTGACCTCAGCCACTCCTCATAAGGCTTCCCCTCCAGACCCTTCACCATCCTCATGACCCTCCTTTGGATGCTCTCTAACAGCTTAATGTCTTTTTTATATCGTGGTGCCCAAAACTGCACACAGGACTCAAGGTGAGGCTGCACCAGTGCAGAGCAGAGAGGGTTGGAAGGGACCCTAAAGATTATCTAGTTCCAACCTTCCTGTCGTGGACAGGGACACCTTTCACTAGGCCAGGTTGCTCAGAGCTCCATCCAACCTGGCCATAAACACTTCCAGGGATGGGACATGTACAACCTCTGGGTAACCTGTGTCAGTGCCTCACCACCCTCACAGGAAAGAATTTCTTCCTAATATCTAATCTAAACCTACTCTCTTTCATTTTTAAGCCATTCCCCCTTGTCCTGTCACTACATGGTCTTGTAAAAAGTCCCTCTCCATCTTTCTTGTAGGCTCCCTTCAGGTACTGGAAGGCCACAATTAGGTCACTCCTAGGCCTTCTCTTTCACAGGTTGAACAATCTCAATTCTATCAGCCTTTCCTCATAGGAGAGGTGTTCCATTCCTCTAATAAGCTTGGTGTCCTTCCTCTGGACTTGCTCCAACAGGTTGATGTCCTTCCTGTGTTGGGGACCCCAGAACTGGATGCAGCACTCCAGGTGGGGTCTCACCAGAGTGGTAGAGGGGCAGAATCATCTCTCTCGACCTGCTGGCCATGCTTCTTTTGATGCAGCCCAGGATACTCTGACTCCTTAGTAGCACGTGGGCATCATGATGAGTTCAGACAGGAACTCAAATTTGATGAAAGACTCATGAGTATCTCCAAAACCTGGACAAATTCATCTGGGACATAGGCACCCACTGATTAGTGCTCAGGGCATGACTTGGCTTTCCTGCTTATGCAGCTTGGATCCCTCTCCTCCCATACACACTTGATGAATACTCAAAGGGCTACTTAAAGCCTTGAGGAGGATAATTGCCAACAGCTCTCCCTGGAGACAGCCTCCTCGGCAGACTGACGTAGACCAAAATTTTCATAACTCTAAATCACTTTTTGAAGCATCAGCATTTCCCATTGAATCAAGGCAGAGCCCAAGGGGATTAACATTGTTCACTCTGAGTACTCCTCTTAGAAGCTGAACTTGAAAAGAAAGCAACAAATCAAGGGGATTTTTTTTTCCTCAGAATCCTGCTAAATGCCATAGTCTATGCATGAAAAAAAGTAGCTCTTTTTAGCACAGCAGAGATTTGGCCCTATAACACTGAGAAGAGATTTTCCCACCTATTGAGAGGAATGGGCTGTCTTCTTAGCACCAAGCAATGTCTTATTTCCACTTCCCTTTCCTCCTGAATACTTGGAGAGGTGATGAAAGGCACTACAGGAGGAGGAGACTGGAAATGAGTGTGAGGGGTTCCAGTGCTGGCAGCACAATTGCTTTCATGGCCAATGCATGTGTCTCATGGCAGTTACAGAGATTTTTTGGGGGAAGATAGTTAGGAGGAAGCAGCAAGTTGAAACATGGAGCTGTACCTGTCTGGTCCAACTGTGGGTTTCCCTGGGAGCATGCAGGAACCTTCTGCATAGAATCATAGAATATCCTGAGTTGGAAGGGACACAAAGATCATTGAGTCCAACTCCTGACCCTGCACAGGACACCCCCAGAGGACAATGGTTCTCCATGTCCTTGCAGAACCATTGAGAGCTTCAGTGGTTAAAAAAAAAGTGATCGTCACATTTAAATGATTCTGGCAGTTTTGATATTTCAGAGTTAGGCTGTTTGATTGTCTGTTGCTTTAATCAGCACAAACTCCAGAAAAGCAGCTACTGACAGCAGCAGGAGAGAACAATGTATTTAAACCAGTGGGGCAGACCTTCAGCTGGCATCACTCCACTCTGTGGATTTTTGCTGGGAGAATTTGGCCCAATGTACACATTTCCCTTGCACATGGGAGCAGCTTCATTATTTGAGTTTACCACCTTGCTCATGGATATATAAAGGCCCCACAGACCATATATAAGTACAGAGAGCTCAGCATAACCTGCGCTGCAAATGCCATTCTTGTGTCTCTGGTGAGTGGGAGCATTTGTCTTGCACCTCATGAAGTAGCACCTGAATTTATTTTTCCCCGAGGAGGAGCAAACTCTGTCAAGACTTGAAAAATCACTTAAGTTTGTTGCATAATAATTACAGCCACGTCTCCAGTAGTCCCCAGCGCTTTGAAATACCACTTCACCGTTCTTGCAGGAGCATCAATACACACAGCACAGAGGGCAAGTAATGAAAACATGGAAGCAATTTAAGTAACAGCATGTGGGTACACAAAGGACTGGTAATGCCAGCAATGTAAAAAGGGACTGTRAACTGGGGATATAGCATTTATTCAGTGGCCACTTAGGGAGGATGAAGATATGCCTGTTCCTAAGATTTACACTGCTCTGCTAATTAGGCAATAGGGGTTAGTGCCTGATTTCTAAAGCTGTGGTCTGGGGTGCAGCAGTGATTAGAAGGGGACTCTGTGGAGAGCCACGATGCTCATGTGCTGAGGCCCGGGGTTTTTGCCTTTGATTCCAGCTGCTACACTATATTAAAAGACATAAACATACATTAAATACTTTCCTCATGTTGCTTTTCCGTGTGAGCAATGGCCCCAGGGATGTTATTCGATCCTGAATGGGAGGGGAGGGAATTAAGGAGAGGATCTTGCTGGGTGCGGTTGCTGATGCCCCGGAGTGGGGAGAGAGGCAGGGGATGAGAGAGTACCAGTGTTGGGAACCTCTGCTCTGCTAGCTTGAGTGCTTGGCAGCAACCCAACAACTTTTGGGGTTTCTTTTAATTCTAGACCATGCCAAGTTTCACATCAGCTTCCCCTCTTTGAAAAAAGGAGTAAGGGTAGTTTCCTAACCCTCTTCCCGGGGCTGCTCAGAAGCTGAATCATAGCTTGAGCTGTTCCTGTGGCTGCTTGTGTGGCGATTGGAAAGTGCACAAATGTTCTGTAAGAGTTTTCTCCTATTTCAACCCTTTGGCACCTGAGGATGCAGCGGGCTGAACCGTTGCCACTTCTAAACCCACAAATAGCTCCATTTCATTTAGTCTGATTGGAGAGGGAGGGAAGAAAAAAGCCAGGAGACCAGAGGATGTCCTGCTGGCAGGTTGGCAAGCCCTGCAGCTGCTGCTCTCTCACCTGCAGCAGGGGTGCTCGAGTCAGACACCTCAGCAACACTACAAGTGCCTTTTCCTTCGGATAAGGAAACATGCTATCAGTCTGGAAGGACACTGAAACCATAGCACCAAATGCAATGAAGCAACCTATCAGCATTTAACAAGTCCCATATGAACAGTAATGTCTCTGTTTTGTTTTATTTACTTTTTTCGTCTCTTCCCTGCATTTGCTCCTTTTGTTTATTCTCTTACGTCTGTAAACACTTCGTTTTCCACCCCTTCTTTCTTTAAGCATAGCCTCACAAAAGTTCTTCGGCGCTTTCATCATATGCACAGTGTCCTTCTTCAGAGGATGTATGCTTGTGGTTTTGTATTTATTACTGCACTAGGGTTTTTTGAGAGCTTGGGATGGGTGAATGCATGTTATTGCTGAGAGATAAGCACAGCAGCAACTCAATTGGAAGTAAAGCTTCCTTGTGTGTAGTCAGAGGAAACTCTATCTTTGGATTTTCTTGCAATGTTGTTTTTTTTTTTTTCCTTTGAGTGTCTGTAGGTGTTTGCCATTTCTCCGCTGGAAGCAGTTCTAACACTTTCCCCCCTGAGATTCGATTCACAGTGTTCCTTTTCCTTGCCCCACACAACGCAACTTTCTCCTGCTGTTCACCTTTCCTGGAGGACTCTCTCATTCGTGTGCTCTCCCCACTGCACCCCTCCTTCCTCCAGAAAACCACGAGCGCTTCCCTTCCTCTCCTTCCCCCTTGCTTTTATTGATGACTGCACATTGCGCTTCCCCTCCAGGTTCTCGTGTGCATCCGCAGCTCCTGCTGGATTACCCCTGTGCCGGACTCATCTCCCTGGTGGTTCATGTGCATGATCATCCAATTGCTCATCATGCATGCTTATCCCTCTTTGCTAAGGGCATCCCCGCTCAAGATGTCATCTGAGTCAGCTCTTCCTGTTACGATCCCAAACGTGGCTCAGAGGGTTGACGTAAGTGCTTGCTCCCTGCGGCTTAGCAGGGAAGAGGAGGCACTTGTGTGTTAGTTGTACCTGCTTGAAGTGGCAGGATTTGATTTACAGCTTCTTTTTGTACTCCCTCCCCCCCTCAAAGGATGGAGCATCCACACTCCCTACAGCCTGGACCTGTTTCTGTGCTGGTTTAGTCCCTGTTCTTTCTTAGCAAAGCCTTGAGGCTGATCTACACGATGCTTGTGGTAGGCATCTGGAGCTCACACCAGCAGAGTAGACCTCAGCCTCTTCCCAGGTTATGGCATAGTGGTAGAGGCCCAGAAGTGCCAGCACAGTGGAGGAGCGTTCTTCTAGTTGCCTTTAAGGTGAAACTGGGTTTTGAGCATCTGAGAGATCAATGCAGAGCTGCTCTAACAAGCAGGAGACTCCTGGCATTTTTACAGTCTTTCTACATAAGCATATGGGTGCAATGCTACACAGACTCAGCTCTTTTATAGTCATCCCAGGTTTCTTTTTCTGGATAGCTTTTCTTTCTACCATATTGCTGAAGGCACAAATGAAACAGCTGCAGTTTGGTGCCCTCCTACCAAAGGGTGGGGAGGTACTGAAACAGGTTGCTCAGAGAAGTTGTGGATGCCATAACTACTTCGGGCTCTGCCCAAAAAGAGAGCAGGTGTTAATTTCTTTTTAAAAACTTCAGAGCTTAAGAAAACAGTTTTGCTATGAGCTGAGAACCACTCAGGCCCAGGTTCATCTTGGTCCTTGAAGGCACCCAAGGTGCCTGGACTGGACTCTGAGTCCTCTTGGGCTCCCCTGGAGGAGGCTGGTCCCTCCTGATGGTGGTTTAATCCTCCCTGTGATGAGCAGGGAGGGTTGGATCTCAGCTGTTACCCTTCTTTCTCCTTCTCCAAAGCCTGCTAGAGAAATGTCCGCCTTGCATTGTGTCATGGATATGTTGTGATGGGAATAAGGCAGAGTGTCTTTTCCAGCTCAGCGCTCTGCCTGAGCCAGCTGATGCCCATCCCTCACCGTCTGTGTGCTCTCAAAGAATTGTGACTTTTTTACTTTTTTTTTTGCATGTAGTCAAGTATTTCTCAAGGAAGCAAATGTCTGGCTATGAAGGGATGAGCTGAGGAAGCGTAAGCAGGCTTTTACTGCTTAATATGAAATGCCAAAGGAGGAAGACTAGTGTATTTGATTAGCTTCCATATGACCAGGGCTCACGGAGCCCATCCATGTCAAGGACAGGTTTTGTTTTGCAGAAGTCCCTCCCTCCCACTGCTGAGTTTCGATGGCCTTCTGTGATATTTCCTTGTTTGCTTGTGCTATGCCTCTCTCTTGAAACCATGACAAAATGTCTCCACTGCTGGTTTTGAGGATTAGGAGATGCTACAGGGAAGCAATTGGAGAAGTAACTAGGACCAGTGCAGAAAGCTGGGGGTCCAGCTGGAGGTCCCATAGTCCCCACTACCGAATCACAGGAGGGAACAGGTGCTGTTCCTGGCAGTCTCGTAAAGGCTTGGCCAAGTCAGTGCAGGCTGGTTGTTTTGAAAGCACCGTGGTCTCCAGGCTAACAGAGATGTGTTAGAGATGTGACACACTGGCATGTGCACCCAGAGCTGCAAACCTCTGTACTGGTTTTGTCTTTGTTTGCAAAGGTTTTGGGATGCACAGGGGTATCAGTCCTTCATGCACATGCTCGTGTTACTCCAGCATCAGTTTCTGCATGCAGCACTCCCTTTCCTCTCCCTCCAGGCATGCCTGACCACAGATACCTTCTGATTTGCCTCCAGCTTTTTCATCCTTAATCTCTTTTTCACACACACATGCATGCCCAGTTAGCCCCCTCGGGTCAGGTCTAATTCTTCACATGCTTCATTCCCAGAAGGCCTTCTTGCTGTCCCCATTTCTCTGCACAGTCAGTGGGACTGAGTGATGGACAAATCTTGAGTTCATTTGAATGGAAAGAGGGGCTTCACCTGGTTCCCTCACCTTGTCTTTTTTTAATTTATTTTTTCTAAGAGCACTAAAATTTGTGAAAGTTGGTTTCTGACTACTTTCCTCTTATGTGCCTTGTCTGGTGTCTAATGATGAGTGAACTCTTGTTGGCCAAGCCCTCTTTGGGAGCCCCTCAGGGGTCCATTTCTTCTAGCTAGCGAACAATTTGAACAAAAGTGTTTTGAGTATTTTATCACAAAGATTTCTGTTCTTGCATCAAATTTTATCAAAATTGTACAAAATATTCCAACAACATCGAAGAGAGGATCATGCAGGCAGGCAAGGAGTGTATGTGTGCATTCACACACACAAACCCAGTGTGACAACATTAGCCTTGTTTCCTTAGGAAACCAGTCTATTTCTACATCATGATTATATTTGGACTCTGAGTTGCAGGCAGTTGCTATCAGGAGACGGATTCTGAAGCCATGGTGCATGCACCAGTAGCATGACTGCTTCCAAGTAAGATGGTCAGCAAACTCTACTTCTCCAGGGTAGTATCAAGCAAAACACCTTGTTATTATTTTCCTGGTTTTTGTTGTTTTGGGTTTTTTTTCTGGAGCTGTGAACTAGCAGTGAAAGGGACAGTGTAAGAGCTACAGTGTCTCACTATAGAAATGAGGATGTGTATTTGAGATGTGGCTTGGATTGTGGCCACTGTGGAAGGTAGCATTGCTGAAGATGAAAACACAGTGTCATGGGTTGATGCTGGCTGGATGCCGGGCACCCACCAAAGCCGCTCACTCACTCCCCTCTGCAGCTGGACAGAGGAAAGAAAATTTAATGAAGGGTTCATGAGTTGAGATAAGGACTGGGAGGGATCACTCATCAAGCACCATCAAGGGCAAAACAGGCTCAACACAGATATAAAGTGAATTTATTACTAACAAAATCAGAGCAGGATAATAAGAAGTAAAATAAGGCCTTAAAAAACACCTTCCCCCCACCCCTCCCTCCTTCCCAGCTCTACCTCCTAGCCCAGCAGCGCAGGGAGACAGGGAATGAGGGTAATGGTCAGTTTATCACCTGTGGCTTCACCTGTGGCTTCTCCCGCTGCTCAGGGAGAGGAGTCATTCCCCTGCTGCACCATGGGGTCCCTCCCATGGGAGACAGTTCTCCACAAACTCCTCTGACGTGGCTCCATCTCATGAGCAGAAGCTCTCTGCAAACTGCTGCAACGTGAGTCCATCCC
Organism: Amblyornis subalaris; assembly: GCA_018881555.1. Classification (NCBI taxonomy): domain Eukaryota; kingdom Metazoa; phylum Chordata; class Aves; order Passeriformes; family Ptilonorhynchidae; genus Amblyornis; species Amblyornis subalaris. Next base: position 94,422 of record JACAXG010000481.1, read on the forward strand.
ACAGGCAACAGTCTCCCTCAAACTGCTGCAGTGTGGGTCACTCTTCCACGGGGTGCAATCTTCCAAGGACAGGCTGCTCCAGCCTGGGAGCAGGTCCCCTCTCTCCACAGGCCTCCCACTGGGTTACAGCCTTCTCTAGGCATCCACTTGCTCCGGTGTGGTTCTCCTCCACAGGCCACAGGTGGATCTCTGCATCCCCATTGATCTCCATGGGCTGCAGGGGCACAGCTGCTTCACCACGGCCTTCACCACGGCCTGCAGAGGAATCTCGGCTCTGGCGCCTTGAGCACCTCCTCCCCCTCCTTCTCCACTGATCTTGGTGTCTCCATAGTTGTTCTCACATGTTCTCACTCTGCTCTTCTCTAGTCACAATTAAAACTGAGCCACAACTTTTGTTTTGATTTCTTCTTAAATATGTTATCACAGAGGTGTTACCACCATTTCTAATTGGCCCAGCCTTGTTCAGCAGGCATGTCCATCTTTAGAGCCACCAGGGATTGGCTCTGCCATACATAGAGGAAGTTTCTAGCAGCTTCTCACAGGAGCCACCTCTGTGGCCCCCCCGCTACCAAAACCAGGCCATGCAAACCCAATACACACAGTCATTCAAGATGGACAGTCAACTGTAGCTGTGTTTGCAGATCTAAATGGGTCTCTACCTGGCTCATTTTAAGATGGTGCCTCACGTTCCTATTGTATATCCATGTTTACTGTTGTTAGGTCCTGTATGAAGGCATCAGGAGAGCCTGTCCTCCTGCAGGTTCACAAGCTCTGTAGAAATAAAAGGAGGAGAAATGAAACCATCTTGTCCCTTAGTACAGAATGTGAAATACAGTAATAAGATTGACTCACTCAAGGAACCTGTCACAGGCCAGGGTGACAGACCTTTTTCACTGAGCTGTGGTTGCTTAACCATGACACAACTGAGTCTCCCAGGTGGTGGCCTGATCTTCAAACATCAGGTGCACAGCCCTTCTGGAAGCCAATTCTCTTTTATTTGTCATTGAAACTGGTGAATTTGTTTCAAAATTAACTCTGCATTTTCACTGCTAACTTTAAAAGAAAATTTATCTCAGGGAAGAGTTAGAGCTGGATGCAAGGATGAGAAGGGTGGAGTTTTGGGGCCAACATTCAATTAGTCAACTTAGATGCCCTTAATAGTCCCTTAATGGTCTGTAAACCCTAAAATATGGTAAGAGTAGAATGAGGAATATCTACTGGAGGACTCATTATCTTCTCATCAGTTTCTCATGGCTCTCTGTCTCACCTGGGTGGCAAGGTTTGTAGAGAGAGATGGTATCTTTTATTGACATCTGTTATAACAACTCTTCTACTATAAAACTGGGTGGTTCATTGAGGAATTTCATCACTTTGCAGCATCCTAGCTTCCTGTGAGGCACTCTCCATCTGCATAGCTGAAAGACGAGAATCAGCCCTGAGGGGATTTACAGATAATTTTGCCTTGCCCAACACTCCTGCTCTCCAGGGGAACATGGTGGCATAAGCAAATGAGCTAGAGGCCACGGCCCCACACTCCTTGCTGATAGCTCTGTCTGAGGAGAAGGCTGAGCAGTGGATGTTTGATGTGTCGCCAGTGATCATGCCCTTGCTTGTCCACAGGGCAATGTTGCTGGTTCCCCATCTGGTACTTCTGTGAAAAGGCACTTCTTTAACACGCTTGGCAAGTGTTTTCCAGTAGGACATGTAGGAAATAGTCTCCTCATATCTCCAAGGTAGAGCCTACACTGTAATTTCTAAGCGGACTTTTTTCAGTACTCTCCCCTGCACTCTAGTATATGCTAAAATATTGCACTGGCCTGGGTAGCTTCACCTAAATGAACGATAGGTTGGCAGGTACCTGCTGTATTCCCAGATGGGTAATTTGATGAAATCTAAAACTAAGAAAAATAAACCTGAGGCAGATATTTTTCCACTGAGGAGCAGCAGCACTAGCAGGTGCTTGATCATCTCTCATTTCTGCCTCCCACCAAAGTCTTTTCAGCTGCAGGGACAGTCCCTACATTAGTCACCTGCCTAATCTGTATTAACAGAGAGCTTGAAGGCACTTGTTTTGTTGCATCTTCCACTGGGAACTGATGGTACTGGATTGATGATGTGTTTTACTTCTTATACCCCATATATGTGCAGGTTAGATGGGGATAATTAATTTGTCTTGCATGTTTTCTGATGTTGCTTTCACCAGCACTCAGCTGAGTACTCTTCCCAAAGACATTCTGCTTTCCATGGGATACTTTTCTTCAATAATTTATGTAATCATTAAGATTAATTCTCTCCAGCCTTTTCTCTCTCGTCTTAATTCCATTGCATTACTTGTAATTATATTCCTGATTTAAAGGGAGGGGAGGGAAGCCTCTTTCCTCTTGTGACACACACACAGTGATTGCAAGAGGAACTGGGAAGAGTGTGATGGGGAGGAATTGATCTGTCCTTAGGTCATCAGCTCTGGGCGTGGGCAGGAGCTGCTATTACTCGGGGACAGCAACTGCAAAAGTGCTCCATGGGAGTTTGTGAAGCACAGGGCAGCATATCTTTTGCTGCCCCCTGTGCTTTGCTTGGCAGCCATGGCGGGTAGCCAAGTCATGTTTTATCCTTGGAGGCAACTTGGGATGTGGAGTCCTTGGGTCTGCTTGGAGTACCCTTGAAGAGAGTAGTAATTTGTCTGTTGATGTCATCTAGAGGGAAGAGAATGTTTTAAAGAAAAGGAAGAGCAGCATGTGATGGACAGCCAGATCCTTAACCTGAAGCATTTGAGTGCAGTAGAAGGACTGACAGTGACTTACCCTTGACTTTCTGCATCTGCTGGAGTTCATATTACTGATGTGTACATAAGACTTTAGTAAAGTAGGATAGTTACTAATTACTGTCTAAATAAGCCTTTTACTATTACATTGTGATTTTGGCCACTGAACTTCACTTCTACCTGCTAAGATGTTGGCATAAGGGATTGTCCTAAGGTGCTGAAAAGGTGGGATGGAAATATAGAGAAACCCTTTCTTTTTTCAGCCTAGCTGGCCTGACTTAAGCTAATAAAACTTAGCACGAGCCTGTGGGGTACAGCAGCTGCATGAGGGAGATATAAGTTGAATCTGTCCATCTTGGTCACATGGTTTAATAGGCCTATGTGAAATCCCTGGGTCAGAGGCCACCCACCATGCCCATCTTTGTAACATCTCAGTGATGTGTATTCTGGCAGGTTTTTCTTTTTGTTCCCTCCCTAGCATGGGAAGAACCATCTGCTGGGTTGGCTTTCAGAAGAATTTTAAAAACTACCATTTCTCTTTGTTGTGAGAGGAGAGGGAGGAAGCACACAGGCCAGAAGGGGGAAGGAGAACCTGACCAAAAACCAAGCCAGTATTTGCAGGGAATTTAGAATAGCTCATATCCTGTTTCCTACTCCCCAAGGAAGGGCTGTCCTCTTTCTTCTTTTCTCTTTGATTCRATTCCCTGCCACTCTGTGAGCAAGTCAGAAGCTGCAGCTATTGCTGTCAGCTGGGGAGTCTCCTTTTTTTAAACCCATGTTAATCCCTGCTTAGAAAGTCAAAATCCTTTATGCTCTCCTTATAGTCTCCTTTGCTCACCTGCATCTTCACTGACTGCCCACAGTCTTGCCACTTGAGTGAAAACACAGAGGTTGACCCCAGACTCAAGGAGCACAGGTAGGATAAAGGTCCATAAATAAATAAACAAACACAAAGACTGAACAGAGCAACCAAATCTAGTTTTTGAGAGTGGCAAAGTAGTCAGAAAGTACATCAAGTGTGTTGTGAGGTCTGGGGAAAAATTGTGGGGGACTTTGGGAGTAAGGGGAGCTGGTTTTGTTGTGGCTGCTGGACACAGATGGGTAGAAATGTATGTTCATGGGGGCTGTGCTTTGTTCCTGAGGAAAAGCTGGCAGCCCAGTGGGAGAGGAAATTAAACAGCGAGGTAATGAGAAAGGAGTTGTTAGGCTCTGCCAGATGGAGATGGCCATGCAGGCACTGCTGGAGATGGTCTGATGGGTAAATCAGAGGCCTGAAGGATTCAGAAAGTTTATCATCGGATGTGATGCCACAGTGTTGAAGGGTGAATGCAAAGAGTGGCCTGGGGTTGAAAGGGAAAAGAAGGAAAGAGTTTTGATTTTGACCATGACTTTTTCTCAAAAAATATCCTTTTATCTTTCCTGGTGGAACAAGAAAATGAATCACCACAGAGATAGGGAGAAAGGAGTTAGATGATGAGCTTTTTACTTACAGAAAATTGAAGGCAATGCCTTGTAACTGTCATGTTTAAATACTACCAAAGACCATAGGTTTTCAGCACTTTCCTAAGGTCTGCAAGCAGAAAACTGAGCACACAGAGGTGTCTCACTGTTGTGATTTAAGACCAGCAGGAAATTAAGCTCCAAGCAGCCACTTCCCCCCACCCCCTCCAGTGAGAAAGGGACAAAAGACAGAGATTATGGGTTGAGATAAGAATTTACTGGAAAAAGAGTAATGAGATAAAGAAAACAAACAGTAACAGCAACAATACTAATAACACTATATAAAAGAGGGTGATTATATGCAAAAAATGCTTACGGAAGTCTGACTGACCCATTGTTACCACAGCCAGTGACACATGGCCTCCCAAGACAAAAGATAAAATGGTGGATGCCATGGCAGCCTCCTTTCCCCTGAGCCTGAAACAATGAAAAACAATGATGGAACCCCCCCCAAGTTGGGCCATCCATGCCGTGCTGCACCGACCTCTCTGCTCCACCTGGACCACACTGACTGCACCCAGACTGCACTGACGGCTCTGTTTGCCGCTTTGCTCCCCCAGAAAAAAAAGCGCAAAATAGCCTCACTTCTGCTGCATGTTGACTTCTTCCCCCAAAAGTCATGCCCCCCAGTGATGATGTGCATGGTATAGAATAGCAACATAGGCACAACCACATGGCAACTGTGAGAGAATTAACTTGGTCCTAAAGAAAACTAGGACATTATCCACACCTTATTCTATACCATCTACCTCATGCCCAGATCTTACACCTTCCAACTATATACATATATGTATAACTATACACAGACATGGGTATCATTTTTATAGTCAATGGCCGTCCCTCCAAGATGTCTGTTGAGTTCATTTAGTCCATGACTGTGAGTTCTATCTATCCTAGATGTCTTCCAGGGCAGGAGGGCTGGTGTGCTGTCAGCTGGTTGCTGCATCAGGAGCTCACATCTGGTGTATCTGGAGCAATCTGTACTCATTGTCCATGGTAGTTCTGGCATACAGTGGCAGTGTCATTCAGCAACCAATATTATACAATTCAACATTACAGACTGTTCTCACCCAAAAATCAAATCCCCTTGAAGTACACATCGTGTTTCGCCATCCCTCTGCATTACCCACCAAGTGCACCCTGGTCCTTGAGCAAAAACAATCCTAGGGTTAGGGTTAGGGTTTGGGGTTAGGGTTAGGGTTTGGGTTAGGGTTTGCTGGATGGATTTGCCTTTTGGTTGAGACTGGACTGATCCAAGCTGTGTTCCCTAACACATTTGTTGTATGCACCACGGGGACTTTATTCCCTCCTATGGTACATGGGTTTTTTGTTGGACGGAGTCAGCTCCATTGGTAGAGCATTTTGTGTTAACTAACCAGATGGCCTTCGCTTAATGTAGATCCCAGTGTTTGAAGGTTCCCTGACCCATTGCTTTCAATGTGGTTTTTAACAGTCCGTTGTGCCCTTTAATTTTCCCAGAGGCTGGTGCATGATGGGGAATATGATACACACACACAATCCTGTGCTCTCTGTCTCGGGTGTCTATGAGGCTATTTCTGAAATGAGTCCCATTGTCCGACTCAATTCTTTCTGGGGTGCCATGTCACCACAGGACTTGCTTTTCAAGGCCCAAAGTGGTGTTCTGGGCAGGGGCATGTGTCACAGGGAATGTTTCCAGCCATTCAGTGGTTGCTTCCACCATCATCAGCACATAGCGCTTTCCTTGGCGGGTTTGCGGGAGTGTGATGTAATCAATCTGCCAGGCCTCCCCATATTTATATTTCGACCATCATCCCCCATATGACAGAGGCTTTACCTGCTTGGCCTGCTTGACTGCAGCACGTTTCACAGTTATGGATAACCTGGGAGATAGTGTCCATGGTTACGTCCACCCCTCGATCACAAGCCCATCTTTATGTTGCACCTTTTCCCTGATGACCTGGGGCATCATGTTGTAACAGGCCTGAAGGAGGAAACAGGGGTGAAAGGCTGGGGAAAATCATCCTCCCCTGTTCCCTCTGCGGGCTGGCTCTGATTATTAATGAATTCCCAGAGGTAGCACCCAAGGCCAGGGCAGGAGAGCAACACTGAACACACATCCCAAATGACCCTCATTGCTCTTGATGTTATCATGCCGTAAACTGATATCCCACAGTACAGCAACAAAGCAATCCTGATACCTCTCTCTGCTCTGAAAAAGAGCACCTTGATGGGCATGTTGCATATATGGGAGTATATACAGGGTTAGGTACCACAACCATGTGAACAGACCGGTCAACATTGTAAACCAGGGAGCTCCACACCTAATACACAAATGCTTAGATCAAAATTGTTTCAAATCCACTCTTGGAAGACCTGTTGTTCTCTCAACCCTCTCATGCCCCACCTTGGGCACCAATTAGACGTTGTGGTTTAAGACCAGCTGGAAATCAAACTCCAAGCAACCGCTTCCCTTCCCCTCACCCCCTCCAGTGAGAAAGGGACAAAAAGGCAGAGATTATGGGTTGAGATAATTTACTGGAAAAAGAGTAATGAGATAAGGAAAACAAACAGTAACAGCAACAACACTAATAACAACAGTATATAAAAGAGGGTGATTATATGCAAAAAATGCTTACGGAATTCCAACAGACCTGCTGTTACCGTGGCCAGTGATATGTGGCTTTCTGAGAGAAAGGAGAAAATGGCGAACACCACCGCAGCCAGCGCCTCCTTTCCCCCTAGTCCGAGGGAATGAAAAACATTGAGAGACAAGCCCCCCAAGCCAGATTGTCCATGTTGCACCGACCACTCCATCTGGACCACACCAACCGCATCCAGACTGCACCAACCACTCCACTCTGCCTGGACCGCACCCAGACCACACCAACCGTACTGCTCTGTTCACCACTTTACTCCCCCAGAAAAAAACCCAAACTAAATGACCCCACTTCCACTGTGCTTTTGTCTTTTCTTCCCCCTGAAGGCAGGCTCCCCTGCGATGATGGGGTGGTATAGAATAACAACCTAGGCACACCCACACAGCAACTGTGAAAGAATTGACTCTGTCCTAGACAAAACTAGGACACTCACCCAGGGCCACTGGAGAAGGCATCCCACCTTCTGCTGCTCTAACTGCAGCAAGGACCCCTGTGCCCCCCTCCCCATTGCTTGATGGATCCATCAGGCTTCCACCACCACCAAGCTCTTCCCATCAATGGGCTGCAAGAAACCACTGGTGTCCCTGCAGTTTGTCATGGTTTAACCCCAGCCAGCAGCCAAGCCCCATGCAGCCCACCACTTCCCCATCAGCAGGACTGGGGAGAGAATCAGAAGGGTAAAAGCTAGAGAACTCCTGGGTTGAGAGAAAGTTGGGCACACAAGCAAACAAAACAAGCAATTAATTCAGTGCTTCCCATCGGCAGGTAGGTGTTCAGCCATCTCCAGGAGAGCAGGGCCCCATCACGCATAACAGTTACTTGGGAAGACAAATACCATCATTTTGAACATCATCCTTCTTCTTGCCCTCCTTTATATACTGAGCATGATGTCATATGGTCTGGAATATCCCTTTGGTCAGTTGGGGTCATCTGTCCCTGCTGTCTCCTCCCAAGCTCCCATGCACCCCTAGCCCCCTTGCCAGCATGGCAGTACGAGAAGCAGAAAAGGCCTTGGCTCTGTGTAAGTCCTGCTCAGCAATAACAAAAATATCTCTATATTATCAACCCTGTGTTCAGCACAAATCCAAAACACAGCCCCATACCAGCCACTGGGAAGAAAATTAACTCTACCCCAGCCAAACCCAGCACAGGTCTTCCCTGCCACCCTTTCCCAGATGTGATGGGGGAGGCAGACCAGCAATGCCCACCCACCATGGCATGTGGTGGGCTGGCAGGTGGCCCAAAGCTCTTACATGTGGGCTCCTTCCCAGCAGATTACCCATGATCTCTGTTTCACAGTTTGGGTGTCTGTCCCCCACCTCACCCCAGTCCCTTCCCCCCTCGTCCCAGCACTGGTTGAGAGGGGTAGGAGCAGGGATGGCAGTGGGGAGAGAGGAAGGGACAACTCTTTTGTTTGTTCAAGTAATTTAGGCTTTGGATGTTTTTAAAGAAAAAAAAGAGAAAAAAACCTTCATCAGTGCTTGTAAAGGTATGCTACTGGCACATAAAAATACAGCAATAGCAGAGGGAACAGAGTGCAACAAAGGAGCATGGATTTAAACATTTGGATTTTATTTCTTAGGTTTGTCAGGAGAGAATCTTAAAAAAAACCCCAAACAAGCCAATAACAAAAAAAAAACCCCAAGTAAAATCGGTTTTTGCCCTTCATGGAGATCTCTGCATCCCAGCACTGTATTTAGTTGTGAAGGTCTAAAAGCGTACTGCGGACTGAAGGCTGCATGGCTTCCCGGATTCCTGGATGTTGCTTCTGGGTGTTTGCTTGGTGTTTGCTCTGCTTAGCCAGGCCTAAGTGAAGCATACGAGAGTTGCTGGTTTTTGCAGCTAATGAATTTCACTTCCACTTTATATGTGCACTAACACACTGCCTTTGGCGTTGAGATCGCAGCTCTCCTATGCCTCCCTGTTTCCCATCATTCCCTTTAGACATCTCTTTTTTTAAAATGAGAATGGAAAATCAAAGAAAAACGTGACAAACATTCTTCTGTTCCTTTTAGGTTCAGTAAAACTCACCTTTAAACCTTATTGAGTGGCCTAAGTTGAAAGTGTCTGCTCTGTGATGGGTGGGCTTTGCTGTTGAAACCCTTGTATTTCAACTGTGTGAAAGTTGTGGAAAAATGCTCATGAGATATAGAGAATTTAATTTTTTTTTTTAAGGTAGAGTATAGGGTAATGGTGTGAAAGAATGAATTAGTTATGGCAAATTTTATTAGTGTCCATTGTAAGCAGAGAAGCAGAGACATGGTAGCACTTGCAAAATTATTCCTTGTTCATTCAGCTTCATAACCAAAGCAAACTTTTTTGCATAGTGTCATTTATTTGGCAACTGGAGGGGTGTGGAAGGTGTGTGTCTATGAAGCAAAAAAGAGGGAAGGGGGAACACAGTATTGGTATGCCATTAAAACTGATGCTCAGTGCTTTCAGGTTTTGGCAAGGCTTTTTGCTTTGAAAGCCATTCAGAGAGGATTGGAGCAGATGGCAGGGAGATCCTGTTTGTGTTATTTTTGGACATTCCCATTGAAARTCTCAGATTGTTGTCCTTTTTCCCCCTTCCCCCACTCGTGTATGTTTTTCTTTCTTCCTTCCTTTCCCCTTTCCTTCTTGAGAACATTTTTATTTTTCTAAAGCGTATATTATTAATCATACAACATCAGCTAAAAGCTGGGTGTGTTTCTGATGAACCAAGCCGTGGCTAGTTTATTTTCGTCTGTCTAAATTTGGATAAAGTGGTGGGGGGACTGCCTCCTGAAGCAGCACAAGCGGAGTTAGGAGAGCGAGCTGGGCAGGGACGGGACGCCCGACTGCCATTTTGTGGGGTTCAGCTCAAAAGGAGCACATTTCCCTGGCAGCTGTACTAGACCCAGCCAGTTTAGATTGAGGATCTTTGATAAAACAACTTTAGTGACTTGCGCGACACGTGCTCGTGACCTCCATCCTTTCTAAGCCCTTGTGGTGGCGAGGACCAGCTGCAGATAGACTGGAAAACTGAGCTGTGCCCTGGCTCTTCGTGGTGGTCTTCCCATGTCACTGGTCAGATTCGCCGGTCTCAGGCAGCCCGGAAGGCTTTTGTTCTGCCATCATCTGTGCCCAGACTGTGGTAGGAAGAGAGAACTTCATTGCCTCGCATTCCTGGTATAAACAGTTTCCCTGAGCAGTAATTTAGCTTCGAATAACACCACTGGAAAGCGTCTGCAGCGCTTTTCATGTGGAAGTCTTCACGGAAGCCCTTCACAACCTTTGTGCAGGCAATCCAGCAAAGCTGAGCCTGGTCCAATCAGTTAAAGCACTTGGCTAGCCCAGGTCTATCAGCGGGGATGTGCACACACAAAGAGGATGGGAGGTCTTGGCTGCAGTCGATATCCAAAAGTTCAGGTGATTCACCTGAAGCTCCTCCAGGTGATTAAATCTCTTCAGCTAAGCTGGAAATCTCGAGGAAACAAGCTTTCTCATGCTCATTCTGACAGTGGTTATTCCCAGCTAGAAGCAGATATTTAAATCCTCGTATCTTTACATCAGATGATATTAGAGGTACTTTGGCACGGGAAAATGGTTTACAAGGACATAAAACTTTGGCCCAGAAAAATAAGCAAATGAACTTTGCAGGTTTCACTTTTACTGCTGTAACACTTTAAGACAGTTCAGTGCAGGTTTTGTTTGAGTTCAAGGTGATGATTCATCTTGGTTTTTAGATTGATTGATTGTATACCCACATCCTCAATCTTTCTGGTTTTTTTTTTTTTTTGGTAGCTGGTGCGCTGAGGGAACCCACTTCAGAAACTCTTATTTTGTTCTTAATTGAATGAGTGCTCAGAAGTCTTTCATGTGCTTTGTAGCACCTGAGTTTCAGTGCTGTAGTTGTAAGGTGGTAGTGGGTGACCCGTTTTATGTGATGTCACTTGAGGTGCATTTTGCTGGTGAAAATAAGCTCTGGAGGGAAAAAAAAAACCCCAAGCCAAAGCAATCTTCACCTTCCTCTCACTGTTACCTCTTGCTAGACGGTGAACATTCTCTTGGCAGAATTTTTGCTCTGCAGTGCTGACTTTTATGCCTGGCTTATTAAATTTGGCAACTCCTTCTTGTTACCTACTGGACGAGCCTTCTGCTCAGAGGACCTTCCCCTGCTCCTGGAGTGGCACGGCTGCTCTGCCCAGTGAGGATTTCCCTTGAAGAGCTTCCAGTGATAAGGGCTTTCCTGATCAGGCATGTTGAGAAAGGAGCCAAGCAATAGGTTGCCTGGACAAAAGGCAAACTCGACCTACTATTTATGTAGTTACTTAAACATGATTTAACCTAAATAATGCACACTGTGACTTGGCCAGGGGAGAGGGGTAAGGGGAGGAGAGGGGCTTGTTTCTAATGAGCTGGGAGACAACACAATTAATTACATATGAAGGACAGATAACTGATAGCAAACTGTCTACAGGAGAGAAACAAAATACTGATGTGAACAATTAAAGAGTCCATGTGACGGAAGGGTCAGCAATTTCTCATGCGGTGGGCAGCTGGGCATGGCTCCTGGAGAGCCACAATGGATGCTCAGCTGAGCAGATGGCCAGGGGGACACCAGGTGGGCACATGCTTTCAGGTTCCTCTGCCATCAAAGTCAAGCAGATGCTTCTGAGGCTGACAGGCAGCATGGTGGGCATTATTTTCATCACATGCGCTTTTGACAGTGGAACTGTTAGCTGGTAATCTCAGCAATACACAAGACAGGGAGGAGAACAGCAGAGGCAGGAGAAGAGCAAAGGCTCTGTGGGCAATTAGGTGCCTGCTTCAGGATGCTGCCAGCCATGGGGAGGAGAGTCAAGATGATGGAGACCTTCCTTTCCTTTTTTTCTTAAAAATTGTTAATTTTTCTCACCGTCTTCCTGATGTGGAAGCGCAAATCCCATCTGCTGGTAATCAAATTCTTCGAGGAACATGGTCAGAGATTTACATTCTCTCTGCTCCCCCCCTTCCCAAATTGCAAATGAAGTCTGGCATGAGTTATACCCCCCAACACTCCTTTCATCTTCCCCTCTCTGCCAGTCCATCCCATGGTCAGCCATTGGCTATAAAGGTCTGAAGGTAAAGGCCAATGGATTAGCCTAGTGAAGGGCCAAAGGTTAAATGAGCAGGGCTAGCAGCATGCAAAGGGCTACGATTGAAATATTTGCTGAATGCTGACAGACATTAGAATAGAGGCAGACAAGTGACAAATTCCTGTTTCCTCCTCTAATTGAGAAAATATTTTTAGTGGTATTCAGGCAGGCTGTGAATTGAGACTCTGGGAAAGTCAGCCAGCTGGGGAAGGGAAGGAGGGGAGGACTTCAGTGAAAACAGCATTGCAACTAAACCTGTTTCCAAAAACTTTGCACTTAGGCTTGTGGAAATCCTTAGAGCCTGGTGCTTACATTTTGCTTGGTCATTTTTTCCCATGTAACCGTAGCATCAAAATACTCCCCCTCTGAACTCAAAATGTCTCAAGCACAATTTGACCAATTCCTGATGTTTTTGTGGCCAAAGAAGTCTTGCTTTCATAGAATCATAGAATGATTTGGGTTGGAAGGAACCTTGAAGATCATCTAGTTATCAACCCCCTGCCATGTGCAGGGACATCTTCCACTAGACCAAGTTGCTCAGAGCCTCACCCAACCTGGCTTTGCAAGTCTAGCTTATTGCATGGAGGTGCTATAATGAAAAATATGGATGTTGTGAGGATCCAGCTCTCATCTCTGGACAGGAGGTGAATGAAGTGTTTCAGCACATGATGGTATGTTGGTAAAACATGACAGCTACTCAACCCTTGAGTACGTCCATTTTTAGCATGGATAATACTCATCTGTGTTTCAAGCCTGAGTGATGTGTGATGCCCACATGCCCGGGCAGGGCTGTTACAGTCATTGTGGAAGCAAAGGGAGAGAAATTGTGTTTGTCTGGTGCATCACAGGTTGGCTACACCGAGTTCTGCCTTGGTCCAGCTCTCTGGCATCCCTTGCTTGCTCTTGGATGTGGGTGGGAGGCTCTGGTGACACCTTGGAGAAGGAAGTTTCAGGCCAATGTAACCAAAAGCAGTTAGCTGGCCTTTCACACCGACATCTTCCTCCAAGGGGAGATTTAGTCTTGCACATCCCCTCTGCCCTAAGCCTTCTGCCTCCCCTTCCCCAAATGCTCTTTCTAAAGCTAATAATGTACTGAAAAGGTTTCAATGAACATAATTTCCATCTTAGAAATCTGTGGTTAGTTAAGGAGTCAGGGAGAAGGGGAAGAAAGATGGAAAAAGAAACAGTTCCTCGAGCCAAAAAGCAGCATGAGGGTCAACGAAGTTTATGTTCCCTTCTAAATGCTCTTGTCATAAAGCTTGGAGGCTGACTTATAAAGTGTTTTCTGGAGAATGCCATAGCTGCAGCAGAGGAAGGTTTTGGCAGGAGCGTACCCGGTTTGTGGCCAGCAAGTTGTGTTGCGTTTGGGCTCTTGGAATCTTATGTGCTCCTTAAAGATGCCCAAGAGACAGTCAAGAGATTCCTAATAGTCAATATGGGCTTGGTTACAGCTTCAGCACTTATCAGCACGTCCAAAACTTTGTTGTTAAGCAAAGGAAGGAAAGCTTGCCTGGCTTTGTGGATCAGCTTCCAGTGAGGCACGCTGAGGTCTGCCAGGGTTCCATTCTGCTGGCCCTTCACTACTGCTAGTCCTGGAAAGCAGCTGACAGGGTTGGGGCAATATTCCTGCTGCTGGAGCAAGGCAAGGGATGACTCTTTTCCTGCCTATGGCTGTGAAGCAGCTGGCGTGTTGGTTGCTCAGCACTGCAGATTTCTGCCTTGATTCAAGAGGCCAGTGATGGGAATAACCAGCAAAGTCACCACCTTACAGTGGGGAAACTGAGGCACTAACATAGAGCGTGTCCAGGGAAGGGAACAGAGCTGGGGAAGGGGCTGGAGCCCCAGGGGCAGCTGAGGGAGGTGAGGGGTCTCAGCCTGGGGAAAAGGAGGCTCGGAGGGGACCTCCTGGCTCTCCACAACTCCCTGATAGGAGGGGACAGCCAGGTGGGGGTCGGGCTCCCAGAAAGCAAGAGACGGGAGGAGAGGAAACAGCCTCAAGTTGCTCCGGGGGAGGTTTAGATTGGTTATTAAAAATTTTCTCCACCAAAAGGGCTGTCAAGCCACGGCTGCCCAGGGCAGTGGTGTAGTCCCCATCCCTGGAGGCCTTTAAAAGCCGTGTGGATGTGGCGCTTGGGGACGTGGTTTAGCGCTGGCCTTGGCAGTGCTGCGGGAATGGTTGGACTCAATGATCTTGGAGGTATTTTCCAACCTTTACGAGTCTGTGATTCTGTGCCTCCCTCTGCATAATGCTGTGTGTCAGCATGAGCTGAAAGTGAAGCCCCCGGCTCATTCAGCCATCAAACCGTCCTCCTGCCTTTAAATCACGGGTCTGTCTTGACCTTCCCTTACCCCCCTCAGTCTCTGCCTGGGTTGCACAAGTGAGAACAAAGTGACACTTGTTTGCCTCGTCCAAAGAGCTCACTCAAGCAGGTGATTGTCTTGCCTCCTTTTGCAGTCCCAAAACAAAGTGTTGGAGTGTTGTCCTGGGATGTAAAACATCCCATATATTCCCCTGGGACTGGATTCTTGCTTTCTGACTGCAAGTGGCACTGAAAGGAAAAGAGGTCAAAATTGCAGGATAAGGGGAATAATTCCCAGGTGCTGAAATTAGAAGAAAGATGTGAGCAGTCATCCTCTACACTCCTCACAGGGCAGGGAGCAAGGGAGCTTTAACAGCTTTAGCTGCAGTCTCTAAAGAGCTGATCCTTCATTTGTAACCCTGCCAGGAAAAAAAAAAAATCACCAACAAGCAAGAGGATCAGAAGTCTATCAAATTCAGTTAAAAACTTGTCAATGTTTATTTGTTTTGGGGATGTTGAGAGGCCAGTGGATCTGAGACCAACACAAAACCATGTCTTGCAAGAAAACAGTGCCTTGCAGCAAAGACCATGGCTCTCAGCCATGAACCCGTGTTCACCTCCAAAAGGGAAGTTTCTTCCTTCTGTGTTCAGCAAGGGAGGTTTGGTTTTACTTAATCATGACTATTTTCAGCACATGTGTTTGCATGAAGTTTTGGGGTTCAAATTCCAGAGAGCTGTGGACCTCAAAACTCAGGAGTATCCAGCATGCAAGCCAAGGAATTGGAAACATGGTTTTTGTGCTTACAATGAAAATATCAAGTCATTAAACTTCCTCTGTTTTGATCTCCCTTCCGGCAAATGAGGAATACGACAGCACACACCATCCTCTATGATAAAGGAGGTAGTTTCTAAGGTCTACAAAGCATTTTGAACCCCAAAGTGATATCTAAGTGTCATTTCATTTTATTTGGCCTGTTCTGGTTTCTAGTCAAAATGAGAGAAACAGAAAAAGATCTTGAGTCAGCGCTGCTTTTGGTTTTTTGTTTAAATTTGAAACCCTAAAAATGAAAGGGCAGTGAGACAGGAAATATAAACTGAAACTAAAAAGACTTGAAGAAGCCAGAGAGAAATGGAAGGTGTGCCTTCAGCTGTAATGATCTGAAGGTTGAGCTCACCCCAGAGTAGGAAATTGTACTTTTTCATGTAATAAAAATAAAAGAGCTTCCCTCAAGGGACTGATGAGTCTGGTCACCTCAAAAGTTTTAGTTTCTAAAATGATAACCATATCATTGACCTCTTCTAGTAGAGCTTTTTTTTTTTTTTGTGAGGAGAACCAGACTGATTTGGATATCAGTTTTCAGGGGAAACTGAGTGTATTGGGTTTGTGTGGCCAGGTTTTGGTAGTGGGGGGGCTACAGGGGTGGCTTCTGTGAGAAGCTGCTGGAAGCTTCCTCCATATGCAGCAGAGCCAATGCCAGCCAGCTCCAAAATGGATGTGCTGCTGGCCAAGGCTGGGCCAATTAGAAATGGTGGTAACCCCTCTGTGATAACATATTTAAGAAGAAAGAAAAAAAGTGATTGCGCAGTTGTAATTGTGGCCAGAGAAGAGCGGGGTGAGAATATGTGAGGAACAACTCTGCAGACACCAAAGTCAGTAAAGAAGGAGGGGGATGAGGTTCTCCAGGCACCAGAGCTGAGATTCCTCTGCAGCTTGTGGTGAAGACCATGGTGAAGCATCTGTCCCCTTGCAGCCCATGGAGGACCATGGGGATGCCCACGCCAAAGCAGGTGGATGCCTGAAAGAGGGCTGTGAAACTGTGGGAGACCCATGCTGGAGCAGGGTCCTAGCAGGGACCTGCAGACCCATGGAGAGAGGAGCCCACACTGGATCAGGTTTCCTGGTAGGACTTGTGACCCTGTGGGGGACCCATGGTGGATCAGCCTGTCCTTGAAGGACTGCACCCCATGGGAGAGTGACCCACGTTGCAGCAGTTTACAGAGACTTGTCCGTTGGATGGACTAACGTTGGAGTTCTCAGTGAATTGTCTCCTGTGGAAGGGACCCCATGGTGGAGCAGGGGAAGGACTCCTCTCCCTGAGCAGAGGCAGAAACAACAGGTGATGAACTGACCATAACCCCCATTCCCTGTCTCCCTGCGTCACTGGGGGGAAGGAGGTAGAGCTGGGAAGGAGGGAGGGGTGGGGGGAAGGTGTTTTTAAGGTCTTATTTCACTTCTCATTATCCTGCTCTGATTTTGTTAGTAATAAATTCAATTAATTTTCCCAAGTCGAGTCTATTTTGCCTGTGACGATATTTGATGAGTGACGTCTCCCGGTCCTTATCTCAACCCATGAATGTTTTGTTATATTTTTTTGTTATATTTTTTCTCCTCTGTTCAGCTGTGAAGGGGAGTGAGTGAGCGGCTTTGGTGGGTGCCCGGCATCTGACCAGCGTCAACCCACTACACTCAGGCTCACAGCTGTAACCTGAGTTGCCACAGGTTATTCATACATGGCATTTCTGTTCCAAAAAGCTTAAATTTCACAATTTCCAGGCTAGTGCTTTATTCTCCAGGCCATGTTTCTCCAGTCATCTACTCAGGATTTTATAGTGAGAACCAGCTTCTGACCAGAAGTTTAGAAATTTGCCCCATTCAGAAAGCAAATTTGTTTATATTTTCCCTCCCTGCATATGGTTTCTGATTCTCAGCAACTCATTTCTCTGGAAGGGGTTAAAAGACCCTCCTGCCAGCCCCATGACACAGAGTTTCAGGGAAGAAGGGGCCAAAACCAACTGTGTAAATGCCTTGTTTGGATGTTTGTAATCTGACTCAGCAGCCCAGACCTTGATTTTTATCTTCTCGGAGGAGTGGGTGGGAGGGATGGGTGATAACAGTTCAGAACAATGCACTTTCTAGCATCTGGGGCTGAAAGGAGGGATGGTATTTTAGAGTAAGGGCTATCACCATCATGATATTATTAATTCAGTTGCTTGCCCTGTTGCTGTAACATTTTGTGACTGGCATAGAGGCTCAGATCATTCCTATTTCATACGGGACACTTTGCTTGTTGGGAAGATTTTAGAAATTACAGATATACTTCATCCTTCCCCCATTAACATTACTTGTTATACCTCAGGCAAATACAATGAACAAAGTTAGGTGAAAGTGAACATCAAATGTT
>JACAXG010000482.1:42624-59773 GCA_018881555.1 Amblyornis subalaris
GGGGGGGGGGGTTGAAGCTCATTTTGGGGGGATTCAAGGTCTCTGGGGGGGTTTCAATCTCTTGGAGGGAGTGTCAGGGTTTTGGGGGGATTGAAGCTCATTTTGGGGGGTTCAAGGTCTCGGGGGGGTCCAAGGCTTTGGGGGTGTTGAAGCTCATTTTGGGGGGGGTCAAGGTCTCGGGAGAGTCCAAGGTTTTGGGGGTGTTGAAGCTCATTTTTGGGAGGGGTTCAATCTCTTGTGGGGTATCAAGGTTTTGGGGGGATTGATGCTTTTGGGGGGATTGGAAGTTTGGGGGTGTGAAGCTTGTTTGGGGGGGTCARTCTCTCGAGGGGGGGGTCCAGGGCCTTGAAGGGGGTCAGCGTTCGGGGAATGCTGACGTTTTGCCCCCCCAGGGGCGGAACGAGCCATCACCCTGCGCACGGAGATCCCGGGCCCGATGCCGCCCCTGATCCGGGAGATGCTGGAGAACCCCGAAATCTTCACCGAGGGGGACGGCGAGGGACCCCCCCTGCCCCCCAACCCCCCCGCCGCCCAGGACAGCCCCCCCGGCCCTCCCAAATCCCCGTAGACCCCCCCGGTGCGGGGGGGTCCCCGAAGCCCCTCCCCAGTGGGGTGGGACGTTCAGAGCTGCCTTCCAGGGCCCCCCCCTTGTGCTCCAGGGAGGGGGAGCCCCCAAAGCGCCCCCCCCGAATGTGGGGGAGGGCAGAGACTGACAGAGCAAAGCTATTGCCTTAAGCTGGGGGGGTCCGGGGGCCCCCCCCAAACCTCAGCTTCCTGCCAAAGCCCCCCCGGACCCCGCTGCCGCCCCCCCTTGTACTGGGGGGGATTTGAGGGGGGGGATTTGGGGAGGGCAGCCTCCCCTCCCCCCCCATCAACGCCTGACACTCCCGGGGTGCCCCCCCCGCGGTTATTTATTGGACACAGGGTGGATTTTGAGGGGGGACACCCCCGTTCCCCCCCAGGACATCCCACCCCCCCAGTTCGGGGGGACCCCATATATCCTTGGGGGGGGAGGGGGGACTGCTTGTGGGTTTCGCTTTTTGATGCTGTTGGGGTGGGGGGGACACCCCAAAACTGCCCCCCCCGCTCCCCCCCCCTAAACACTACAGAGACCAAAGATGGGGGACACGAGGTGACCCCCCCCAACCCCCCCGTTTCGAGTGGGGGCTCAAGCCATAGGGTAACCCCGAAATCCTGGGGACCCCCCCAGACCCCAATGTCCCCCCCAGGTCTGTTACCCCCGGGCGGGCTGGATGGGGGGGTCTGGCCTTGCTGTCTCCCCCCTACATTTCCCCCCCCTCCCCAGTTTGGGGGTGCAGAACCCTGTTACACTACACGGGGGGGTGCCCCCCCGGGGCAGCACTTTCACCCCTATTTATTCCTTTCGTTCCTCTGCGTTTACATCGGGGCCCCCCCCCGCAGCCCGGGGGGCCCCCCCCGCCTACCCCCCGCCGCTGCCCCCCCCCGTTTTGGGGGGGCCCCCCCGCCATGTTTACAGCCCACCCGCCCCTCCCCGCGCCGGGGGGGGGGACACACGGGACTTTTCTATTTTTGCAAAATAAAGTGATTGAAATTTTGGGGGGGGGCGTGAATTTGGGGAGGGGGGCGTGGGGGAGACTCGAGGAGGGGAACCTTGGGACCCCCCCTCGGGGGTGAGGGGGGACATCCATGGAGTTAGGGGGGCACCTGAGGACCCCCCCAGGGAAAAGTGGGGACACCTGGGGACCGCCCCAGCTTGGGGACCCCTCCCCAATTGGGGGGATCCCCCCCAGAGTAAGGAGGGGCATGTGGACACCCCCCAGGAATAAGAGGGGGGGCACCCCATGGCCCCTCCCCAGTTTAAAAGCCCCCATCTTCCCAGTGTAACCCCCCCTCGTTTTCCGGGGGGGGCCATAAGAGGGTTCTGGAGTCCCCCCTCACCCCCTCAAAAAACCCACATTTGGGGTTAAAAAAAGCAAAAACCCAAATTTTTATTTAAATAAACCCTAAAGGAGGGGAAGGGACACACGGGGGGGGGGGGGGGGGGGGGGGGGGGGGGGGGGGGGGGGGGGGGGGACACAAAATGTGGGGACCCTTAGAAAAAACTACAGTTTAAAAGTGACCCCCCCGCCCCCCCCGGGGCTGCCCCCCCCACCCCCATAGCAAAATAATTGTATTAAACCCCAAATCCCAACAAAACACCCCAAAAATGAAGCGGGGAGGGGTGTGGGGGGGCTGGGACCCCCCCGCGGGTTTGAGGGGGCCCTGGAGCACCCCAACCCCCCCCAATTCTTCCCACCCCCCCCAGCACCCCACCCCCCTCCCCAGAGCCCCCAAACTGCCCCCCGTGGACCCCACAGATTTTGGGGGGAGGGGCTCGGCAGAGCCAAAGTCCTTCTTGAAGTGTCACTCGGGGGGGGGGTCCCAAAATTTGGGCCCCCCCAAACTCCTGCAGGTCCAGAAAGKGGTTCAGGGCACTAAAATGGGGGGAGGGGAGCCGAAATTCATCTCTTTTGCCCCTTGGAGCAGTCGGGGGGGCAGGGGGGGGCTGAGATCCCCCAAATGAGGGGGGACAGAGGGGGGGCCCCCTCAGGGATYTGGGGGCTTGTGGCTGCTCCTGCCCCCGCCCCACAGCCAGGGCGTTTCCTTCCCCTTGGAACGGCGTTTTCCAGGAAACTGGGCGTCCCCTTGCCCCCCACCCAGGGTGCAGCCCCCTCCAGCGTGGGGGGGGCACAGGCAGCACCCCCAAAACCACGTGGAAACAGGGGAAACGCCCCAAAATCCGAAGGAATTCCAGAGGAAACGGGAAGCGCCGCCGAGTGTCCCGCAGGATGYGCCGTTCAGTGGGGGCTCCCGAATTCCTCATTTTTTCCTGTTTTCCAAAGAAAAGGGAGGGTGCGCCCCCTCCCCGATGCTGAAGCGCCCCCCGAAATCTTCAGTTTTCCTCCTTTTCCCAAAAAAGGAGCGGGAYCGATGCCGCTATTCCCGGCGGGACCCTCCTACCTGTGCGCAGGTATCCTGGATCCGCCGGGATTTYGGGCGGTTTGGGGCTTCCCAGTCTTTCCTGAGAGGAGGGAGGGGTGGATTCAGGGGTACAACGAGGCTCGGGGTGGGGGCAAACCGTTTGAAGATTCCAGGAGGATGTTTTGGGATCATCATCCAAGTTTTTAGGCCGGAGGGCGGGAACGATGTGAGTTTTTTTCACGCCGGCAGTGATCGGGCTCTTCCCCGTCCTCGGAGGGGCTGAGAAATCCAGGCGAGGCAGAGGATGGTGATGTGGCGGGTGCGGGAGGAAACCCCCCCCCTCCGGCACCCCCAGAACTTCCCGGCATTCCCAGATTTTCACAGCAGGAGCTGGGAGTCGGGCGGGGTCTTGGTCTGGCAGCCTTGGCACATGCGCTTGTGYCGGAGCAGCCGGTCCGTGCGGGAGAAGCTCTGCGGGGACAGGGAGGGGTCAGTCCCGGGGCGGGGCGGGGGGGCGGCGCCCCCGCGGCATTCCCGTGGGAATTCCCTTGGGAATACCTGCATGCAGCGCTCGCACTGGTAGGGCTTCTCCCCGCTGTGCACCCGCTTGTGCCGCTCCAGGTGGTACTTCTGGATGAAGCGCATGTCGCACATGTCGCACTCGAACGGCTTCTCCCCTGCAATTCCGGGCAGGAATCAGCACCGGGGAGGGGGTAATTAGCGCGGGGGGGGTGTTAATTAGCGCGGGGGGGGGCACGAGCAGGGGCCGTTACCGGTGTGGATGAGGATGTGCCGTTTGAGGTGGTAGCTGCTCCGGAAGGCGCCGAAGCAGTGGTCGCAGATGAAGTTCTTGAGCTGGAAGGAGCCGTTCTGCTCGATCACCACCATCTGAAACGGGGGGGATCGGGGGGTTCAGAGCCGGGGGGGCCCCCAGCAGCCCCCCCGAATCCCCCCCCCCGGCCGTCCTGCGCCTGCCGGAGTTTGGGAGATTGTCTTCCTCCTCCTCCTCCTCGTGCGGCGCGGCGGCAAACCTGGGATCCTCGGCGGGAGGAGCTCGGGGGTCCCTCGGCGCCGGGAACCCGCTTGCGGCGCTGCCGGGGGGGCGAGGGGGGGTCAGCGGCCCCCGCGATGGCCCCCGACCCCCCCCCGGACCCCAAAATCGGAGGGGACCCCCCGCTGGGGGAGGGGACCTGCCTTTTTCATGGATTTCTTGGGGTTGGAGGCCTCGGGAGCGTCGTCGTCCTTGCGGGCGCGGGGCTTGTCGGGGTCCTGGCGGAGGGACTGGGGGGGCGGGAATTGGGGGGGGGTGGGAAGGGGGGATTGGGGGCAGGAATTGGAAAAGGGGGTTGGGAAGGGAGGATTGGGGGCAGGAATTGGGGGGTGGTTGGGAAGGGGGAATTGGGGGCAGAAATTGGAAAAGGGGGTTGGGAAGGGCGAATTGGAGGAGAACAAATTGGGGTGGTTGGGAAGGGGAGATTGGGGGCAGGAATTGGGGTGGGGGGTTGGGAATGGGGGATTGGAGAAGCAGGAATTCAGGGGGGTTGGGAAGGGGAGATTGGGGGCAGGAATTGGGGTGGGGGGTTGGGAATGGGGGATTGGAGAAGCAGGAATTCAGGGGGGTTGGGAAGGGGAGATTGGGGGCAGATATTGGAAAGGGGTTGGGAAGGGGGGAAGGAATTGAAGAGGGCATTTAGGAAGGGGAGATTGGGGGCAGGAATTGTGGGGGTTGGGAATGGGGGATTGGGGGCAGGAATTGTGGGGGTTGGGAAGGGGGGATTGGGGGCAGGAATTGGGACAGATCAGGGGGGCAAAAATTGGGGGGGATTGGGAAGGGTAAATGGGGGCAGGAAATTGGGGGGAATTGGGGAGAGGGGTTAAGGGTGGGAAGGGAATGGGGAGGTTGGGGGATGATGGAATCGAAGGGGAAACAACGGAATTAGAACAGGAAAATCAGAGGCAGGAAAAGACCAGTTAAAGGAGGAAAAATCCAAATGAAGGAGGAAAAGTCCAGTAAAAGGAAGGAAAGGGCAAGTGAAGGAAGGAAAATCAAGTAAAGGCCGGAAAAGGGAAAGGAAAGGAGGAAAAGGTCAAATTAAAGCAGGAAAAGATAAAATTAAAGCAGGAAAAGTTCAAATGAAAAGTGGGAAAATCAAACTAAAGCAAGAAAACTACAGGTGGAAAAAGCCAAATTAAAGCAGGAAAGAGACAATTAAAGGTGGAAACAAGCTAGTTCAGGCAGGAAAAAGCCAAATTAGAAGTGGAAAAGGTYAAATAAAATAAAGAAAAGGTTGAATAAAAGGAGAAAAACTCACATTCGAGGAGGAAGAACTCAAATTAGAGGAGGAAGAGGCAAATTAAAGGTGGAAAACCCCAAATTTGAGGCGGAATAGCCCAAATTACAGCAGGGGAAAAAAAAAGAAATTAAAAGGTGAAAAAAGCGAATTAACAGCAGAAAGCGCCAAATTAAAGGCGGAAAATCCCAAACGAAAGCAGGAAACCCCCAAAGTAAAGGTGGAAACCCCAAAGGAAAGGCAGGATCCCCCCGGGAAAGGCGGCAGATCCCAGCGGGGGGTCCCGCTCCGTACCAGGAGGTCGGGGCTGGAGCCCCGTTCCCGGCTCCCGTCCTGCTTCCCGCCGGATTTGGGCATCATCTTCTTGCTGGCGACGGTGGGGACGAGGCACACGCCCGAGAGCCCCTCGCAGGCCAGGAGACTCGCCTGGAACAGGGACCCCCGGGATCAGCCCCGCCGGGAACGCCGGAGCCGCCGCGGCGCGAGCGGGGAGCGTGGGATGGGCCCCCTGGCTGGGCCCTGCGGGGAGCTTGGGGGGAGGCTGGGGAAACTCTGGGATGATCCTGGGGAAACTCTGGGATGATCCTGGGGAAACTCTGGGATGATCCTGGGGAAACTCTGGGATAATCCTGGGGAAACTCTGGGATAATCCTGTGGAAACTCTGGGAGGATCCTGGGGAAACTCTGGGATAATCCTGCGGAAACTTCAGGATGATCTCAAGGGAAATTTGGGATAATCCCGGGGAAAACTGGGATGATCTCGAGGGAAATTTGGGATAATCCTCAGTAAACTTTGGGTTGATTGCGGGGGAAATCTGGGATAATCCTGGGGAAACTCTGGGATGATCTCAAGGGAAATATGGGATAATCCCGGGGAAAACTGGGATGATCTCGAGGGAAATTTGGGATAATCCTCAGTAAGCTTTGGGGTGATTGCAGGGGAAGTCTGGGATAATCCTGGGGAAACTCTGGGATGATCTCAAGGGAAATATGGGATAATCCCGGGGAAAACTGGGATGATCTCGAGGGAAATTTGGGATAATCCTCASTAAACTYTGGGTTGATTGCGGGGGAAATCTGGGATAATCCTGGGGAAACTTCGAGATGCTCACAGGTAAAATTTGGGATAATCCTGGGGAAACTTTGGCATGATCCCACAATAATTCTGGAAAAACGCTGAAGTGGAACGGAGGGGGTTGAACCCTCTTTTGGCAGCCCAATGATTATTTGAGGACAAATGGGAAAATTCAAGGTAATCATGCAGAAAATTTGGGATAATCCTGTGGAAAAGTGGGATAAACCCAGGGCAAAGTGGGAAGACCCCAAAACTGGAGATGGAGGGGGCTGAACCCTCTTTTTTGGGGCCTGTCAGGACCTAAAAGATGATGRGGAAATCTGCAGAATCCTGGAGAAAACTGGGATAATCTCAAGGAAAATTTAGGATCAACCTGAGAAAAATTTGGGGAAACACCAGGGAAAACTGCGACAATTCTGAGATAACTCTGGGAAGACCCTAAGGTGTGTTTGGGGTCTGAACACCCTTTTTCCAGACCAGTGAGGATCTAATGGATAACAAGAAATTTCAAGATAATCCTGGGGAAAATTTGGATTATCCCAGGGAAAACTGGACAGTTCTAAGGGAAACTGGGACAATTTGAGAATAACTCTGGGAAAACCCCCAAASTGGGGAGGGGAAGGTGGGGGGAGGCAAAGACCCCCCAAACCACCACTGAACCCCCTTTATTGGGGCCCTAAAGGCTACTGGGGAAATTTGGGAAATCCTGAGGGAAACTGGGATAATCCCAGGAAAAATCTGGGATAGTACTGTGGAAGTTTTGGGATAACCCTGGGAAAACTGGGAAGACCCCAAGTGTAGAGGGGAGACTTGAACCTCCTTTCTTGAGGCCTGACAGACCCTCAAGGCTAAGGGGAAAATTCAGGATATCTCTGGGGAAAATTGGGATAATCTTGGGGAAAACTGGGATAATCCTGGGATAACTCCGCAGAGCAGGGAGGGGAGATGGGGTGCACCCCCCACCCTGGTGTGGGAGGAGGGGAGCTCCTGCTCCAGCTCTCTCCCCACTTTTCCCAGTTTTTTTGGGGCCGTTTTTCCCCCAAACTCCTGGGCCTGGGGGTGTCRGGATGCGGGGGGTGGGGGCTCATTACCTGAGCCATGCTGTGGGAGCCTTTGGCCTTACTTCTCGCCCAGGTAAAGCTCGTTTGGGGTAAGAAAAGGTGGGATCAGTAAATTTTTATGGATTTTTGGGCGGGCTCCAGTACCCGCCACGGTGCCGCCATTCCTCCTCCTCCTCCTCCTCCTCCTCCTCTTCCTCCTCCCGAGGGGGCCACTGGGGCAGGAAGGGGGGGGACACAGGGCCGGGCCCCCCCCCAAAGCCGGGACCCCCCGAGCCGGGCGGGCGCTGGATCCGCGGGGATGGAGCTGAATCCGGGGGGATTCGCCTGGGGGGACACGGGGGGAAAAGGGGGGGTCAAGGGGGGGGACCAGGGACACTCCCGGGGGTAACTGRGGGGTGCCCCAGGACAGGATGACACTAGGGGGGTTCCTGGAACAGGGGGTGACACCGGGGGAAGGGGCAAAAAGGGGGCCCCGGGGGGTGTGTGACCCTGGGGGAGGTCCCAGAGCAGGGGGACGTGGGGGTGGGGACGATCCTGGAGGGTCCCGGGGGGGGTCTGTAACCTCCGGGGGTTGGGGGGCCCTGGGGGGTGTGGAGTGACACGGGGGATGCCGGGGAGGGATCACAATGGGGGGTCCCGGGCTGCGGGAGGGGTCACCCCGGGGGGGTCCTGGGAAGGCACGCGGAGGAATCACACCGGCGGGGGGCCCTGGGAAGGCACGGGGGGGTCACCGAGACTGTCCCAACGGGGGTGTCCCGGGGACGGGTCGCACCCGGGGGTGGGCCGGGGGGAGCACAAGGGGGGGTTCACACCGGGGAATCGGGGCCGCCCCTCTTGTTAGGGACCTCCCCCCAATCCCTCCCAATACCCCTCCCCCCCCCGCCCGTTCCCCTCCCCCCATCCCCGGTGGGGACGGCGCCGCAGTGCCGGGCGGGGTCTGGGCGGCCCCGACGGTGCCGGGGGGTGCCGGGAGGGCCCCGCGGGCGGTCCCGGGGAGGGTCGGTCCGTACCTGCCGCGGCCCCTCCGCGCTCCGACCGCCCGAGCCGGCCCCGCCGCCCCCCCGCCCCCGCCACCCGGAACCGGAAACCCCCGCCCCCGCCYCCGGAACCGGAAACCCCCGCCCCTGGGCGGAAGGGGAGGGTGCGCGGCGCACGCGCAGGGTGGCGGCCCGACTCGGGGCACTGCGCCGCCATCTTGGCTGAGGGCAGTTGCCATGGCAACGGCGCGGCCTGCACTCCCCCCTTCCCCCCCGAGACCCCTCCGACAGCCCCCGACCCTCCCTGACCCCCCCCCCGGCGAAGGACACACCCCCCCGACCCCCAGATATGGGGACCGACCCCACCCCTAGCCCCCCCCGGATACCCCCCGGAGCGGGACCGACCCTCCCCCCACAACAATCCTCCCTCCATCTCCCCTCGCTGCCCCCGCCCGGGACCCCCCCGTGGGGACCCCCTGCTACAACCCTCTTTTGGGGTCCCCAGCCTCACTCTAACCCCTTCCCTTTGGGGTCCCCCCCATGACCCCTTTTGGGGGCTGKTCCCTCCCTTTCCTCTGCTCCCCCTTTATTCCCCTCCCCGGGCACGTGCTGTCCTTCCCCGCGGCGTCTGGGAATGCGGGGGATACTGGGAATGGGGCACTGGGAATAGGTGTGAGGAAGCTGGGGACAAGGGGGACACACTGGGAATGGCGGGGGAACACTGGGAACGGAGGGGACACACGCAGGTCACCGCTCCTCCCTCTTCCCACGGAGCCGGGACACAATCCCGCCCCCTGTCCCCAGGGACCCCCCGGGGCTGTCCCGAATCTCAGACTTTGCCCCTTGTTCCTCGGTGACGTGGCCTGAGGAAAATTCCACCCTGCGGAGGGGAGAGAGAGAAGCCAGGAGAGTCTGATCCCGGGAGAGCTTGTCCTGGGAGCACCTAATTCTGGGATCACCTGGCCCCAGGAGAACCTGGTCCTGGGAGCACCTGATGCTGAAAAATTCCTGTTGGCGGAGGTGAGAGGAGCTGGGAGGACCTGATCCCAAGATTATCTTATCCCAGGAAAACCTAATTCTGGGTTCACTTGAGCGCAGAAAATTCCATCCTGAGGAGGGGAGAGGAGCCAGGAGCACCTGAGCCCAGAGAGCCTGTTCCCAGGAGAAGCTCATCCTGGGAACACCTGATTCTGGGATCATCTTGTCCCAGGATCACCTCATTTCAGGAAAACTTAATTCTGGAATCACCTTATCCRAGGAGAATTTCATCCTGGGAGCACCTAATTCCAGGGAGAAGCTCGTCCTGGGATCACTTCACCTGGGAGCATCTCGTTGCGGGAGCACGTGATTCTGGGATCACTTTATCCTAGGAGCACTTTGTCCCAGGAGAACTTTGTCCTGGGGTCACTTCACCCCGGAGCACCTTGCTCTTGGATCAGGTAATCCCAGGATCACCTCCTTCCAGGAGAAGCTCATCCTGGGATCCCCCATCCCTCTGCCGATCCCAGGCCCAGGGTCCCTCTCAGCGCATTTCAGGTCCTGTCCACGGGTCCCGGTCCACGTCCTCCTGCCATGGCTGAGCCCTCCGAGATCGGGGACAGCATCCCATTGGATCGTCCCGGCCTGGACAACGCTGCCGGCGAGGAATTCCTGCGGGAAGTGCTCCAGATTCTGCTGGAGGAGGGCGTGCGGAAGGGCACAGACGTGACACAGAAGGTGGGGACACCGGAGCTCCCGGGAGGGTGGGAGTCCCCAGTCCCACCCCATCCCATTCCCAGTCCAGTTCCATTCTCAATCCCAATCCCATTCCTGTCTTCACAGGTGTGTCACTGGAAGGAGCCCTCCGGGTGGGGTGGGGTCCCCAGTCCCACCCCATTGCCAGTCCTATTCCYAGTAATCTCCTGTCCCAATCCCAAATCCATTCTCATTCCTAGTCATTCCCARTCCTATTCCCAGTCATTCCCAGGTGTGTGAGTGGAAGCAGGTTTGGAAAGGAGTGGGGGTCACAATACTGCTCCATTCCCAGCCCCATTCCTAGTCCCACTCCCAATCCTGTTCCTAGCACAAGTCCCAGTCCCATTCCCAGTCTTGTTCCCATTCCCAGCCCCATTCCCATTGCGGTTCCCAGTCCCTCCCGGTCACTCCCAGCGCGTTCCCAGGTGTGTGACTGGARGGAGCCGCAGGAACTGCGGGAGCTGCTGGATCTGGAGCTGCGGAGCGACGGGGAGGGGCGGGAGCGGCTCCTGCAGCGCTGCCGGGACGTGCTGCGCCTCAGCGTCCGGACTGGTGCGCTCCCAGTGCCCCCCAGTGCCCCCCAGTACAGCCCCAGGGCAGCCCCAGCGCCTCCCAGTCCAAACCAGCACAGCCCCAGCGCCTCCCAGTTTGACCCTGCGCCAACTCCCGTGCTGTTCCTGCCCCTCGCCCTTCGGCCCGGCAGGTCCTGGTCCAGCCCCGGCCGTTTCCAGTTCGGCCCCGGTGGTTCCCGGTGTGGCCCCTGGTGCCTGCCGATGGCAAACAATGTCCCCTCCATGTCCCCCCGTGTCTCCCCTGACCTTTCCATGTCTCCCCTGACTCCCTCGTATCCCACCCATTTCTCCGCCGCATCCACCCCTCGACCCCCCGTGTCCCCCCGGTGTCCTCCCCCGTGTCGCCCCCATGTCCCCGCATGTCCCTTCTGTTGCCCCCAACCCGCCTGCTCCTCTCACGTCCCTCCATGTCCCCCGTGCCCCCCCCGGCCCGCCATGTTCCCCCTGACCCCTCAATGTTCCCATTTCCTCCCATCCCCCCATTTCTCCCTCCATGGCCCCCCCTGCCCCCCAGTCTCCTCATGATCCCCTCACGTCCCCTCTGAGGCTCCCGGTCCCCCCCCTTACCTTCCCGTGTCCTCCCCATGTCCACCCATCCCCCGACTCCGTCCCATATCCCCCCGAGTCCTCCCCTGAGCCCCCCTTGTCCCCCCAGGTCACCCCCGGTTCTGTAACCAGCTTTTCTCGGGGCTGGACCACCACGCCCTGGCCGGGCGCTTCCTCACCGAGACCCTCAACACGAGCCCGTGAGCCCCCGACAGCCCAAAACGGGGGCTGGGCGGTGGGGGGGTGGGGGGACCCCCCAAAATCCTGTCAGGACCCCCCCCCACGTCCACCTGTGAGGAACCCCTGGTTCTGGTGGAGTGGGAGGTGCTGGGGGGAGGGTTTTGGGGTSCTGAGGTTCGGAGGGAGGGTTTTGGGGTGCTGAGGTTCTGGAAGGGAGAGTTTTGGGGGTGCTGAGGAGCCCGGAGGAGGGAGGACCCCCCAAAAACCTGTCCTGACCCCCCCGATCCAGTGCCCCCAGTGCTGGTGCTGATGGAGAGTGGGGGGAGGGTTTTGGGAGCTGAGTGTGACGATTTTGKGGTGCTGAGGTTTCAGGGGGAGGGGCAGCCCCCAAGCCCTGCTGTGCCCCCCCAGGTACACGTACGAGGTGGCCCCGGTGCTGGTGCTGATGGAGGAGCAGGTCCTGGCCAAGCTCCGGGAGCTCGTGGGGTGGAGCAGCGGCGACGGGATCTTCGCTCCCGGTATCCCAGACCCTTCCCAGGGGTTAGCCCTGTCCCCCCGTCCCCCTGGTGGCCTCTCCGCGGTGCCCCGGGGGTGACACGGGGGTCTCTGTCCCCCGTTCGGGCAGGGGGCTCCATGTCCAACATGCTGGCCRTGAACGTGGCGCGATTCTGGCGCTTCCCGGAGAGCCGGAGCAGAGGGAGCTGGGACCTGCCTCGCCTGGGCCTGTTTGCATCCCAGGAGGTGGGAGCAGGGGCTTGGAGTTGACCTCGGGGTCATCCCAAATCTGATCCACGGGGTCATTCCAAATCTGATCCTGGGGTCATCCCAAATCTGATCCATGGGGTCATTCCAAACCTGATCCTGAGGTCACCTCAAAACCTGATCCTGGGGTCACCCCAAATTTGGTCCATGGGGTCACCCCAAAACCTGATCCTTAGAATCATCCCAATTCTGATCCATGGAGTCATTCCAAACCTTATCCCTGGGGTYACCCCAAACCTGAACCCTGGGGTCAGCCCAAACGTGGTCCCTGGGGTGACTCCACATTCGGGTCTCTGGGATCACAACAGACCTGATCCTTGGGGTCACCCCAAATCTGGTCCCTGGGATGCCCCCAAAACCTGATCCACAGGGTCACCTCAAACCTGGTGTCACCCCAAAATCTGATCCTGGGGCTTACCCTAAGCCTGACCTGTGGGGTCACCCCACAACCTGGCCCATGGGGTCACCCTAAATCTGGTCCCTGGGGTCACCCTGAAATCTGATCCTTGGGGTCACCACAAAACCTGGTCCCTGGGGTCATYCCAAGGTCTGATCCCTGGGGTCACCCCAAAACATTGTCCATGGGGTCACCCCAAGTCTGGTCCCTGATGTTACCCCAAGCCTGGTCCCTGGGATCCCCTGAATCCTGGTCCCGTTTTCCCGCCCAGAGCCATTATTCCATCCAAAAAGGAGCCGCTTTCCTGGGAATTGGCACGGACAACGTCCACTTGGTGCGGACAGATGAGAGGTGGGTGCTGTGGGGTGCCAGGGGGCCCCGGGTCGGGGKTCTCCAGTGTCCCCATTCCTGTCCCTGTCCCTCAGGGGGAAGATGATCCCRGAGGAGCTGGAGAAGGAGATCCAGAGGGTGAAAGCTGAGGTAGGGGGAGGCCACACCTCCCACATCCCCAAAGTTCCCTCAAACTCCCCAAAGCCTCCCCAGTATCCCCAATGCCCCCTCAGTGTTCCCAAAGCTCCCTCAAAGTCCCTGTATCCACTTCTGTGTCCTCTCTTATGTCCCCAAAGCTCCCCAGTGTTTCCAAAGCCCTCTCCATGTTCCCTAAGCCCCGCCATGTTCCCCCATGTCCCCCCAATATCTCCCCAAATATCCCCAATCTCCCCAATGTCCCCTCAAATAACCCTCAATCTCCCCCAATGCCCCTTCAATGTCCCTCCCATTCCCCCAGTGTCCCCTGTCCTTCCCAGGCTTCCTGTCTCCCCACCAGGTCCTCTGCTTCCCATTCCCTGCACCCCCAGTGTCCCCCTCTACCCCCCAGCCCCCCAACCTCCCCCCTGAGCCCMCCCAGAGTCCCCCCAAATGCCTCCCCAGGGCTCAGAGCCCCTTCTTCTCTGTGCTACCTTTGACCCTGTGCCCCCCCGTCCCCTATCACTCAAATCACCTCCAGGCCTTCCCAGATCCCCCCAAACTCCCCCAAAGCTCCCCCAACCCCTGTCAAACCCCTCCAGATCCTCTCCAAATCCCCCCCAAGCCCCCCCGGTTGTCCCCCAACCCCCCCAAAGCTCCCCCAAACCCTGGGTTCTGAGCCCCTTCTTTGTCTGTGCCACTGTCCCGGGCACCTTTGACCCCAAGGACAGGGGAGACCTGGGCACCTTTGACCCCAAGGACAGCCCCCCTTTCCCCTATCACCCAAATCCCTCTCAAGCCCCCCGAGATCCCCCCCAAACCCCCTCGGATCCTCTCCAAAATCCCCCCCAAGCCCCTCCAGATCCCCCCCAAACCCCTCAACTGCCCCCCCAGGACACAGAGCCCTTTTTTTGTAACCCTCCCGGCCACCTTCTACTCCCTGTGCCCCCCCTGCCCCGTACCCCCTTCCATGCCCCCGGCACCCCCAAAGCCCCTCCAGACGCCCCCCAAACGCCCCCCAGGGCTCGGAGCCCTTCTTCGTGTGTGCCACGAGCGGCACCACCGTGCTGGGCGCCTTCGACCCGCTGGACGCCATCGCCGACGTCTGCGCCCGCCACGGGCTGTGGCTGCACGTGGACGTGAGTTCGGGGGGGTCCCCGGTCCGGGGGGGGCCCCGGGGGTCCCCCCGTGGGCGCTGACCCCCCCTGTCCCCGCAGGCAGCGTGGGGGGGCAGCGCCCTCCTGTCCCCGCAACGCCGGCACCTCCTCGCCGGCATCCACAGGTGGGTCCCTCCCGCTGCTCCCAGCGGACTCCCCCCCATCCCCCCGAGTTTTTGGGGACCCCCTTTTCCTCACGGGGCCCCCCAAGCCCTCCTGTTTTTCCCCCCAGAGCCGACTCGGTGACCTGGAACCCCCACAAGCTGCTGATGGCGGGGTTGCAGTGCTCGGCGTTCCTGCTCCGTGACGCCTCYGTAGGTGCCGCCCATCCCGAATTCCGGCCCCTGGGATGCCCCCCCCGTGCCCCCCGTTAATCGTGGGGTTTCCCCCGTCCCCCCAGGGTCTCCTGCAGCGCTGCCACGGCACGGGGGCCTCGTACCTGTTCCAGCCAGACAAGTTCTACGACGTGTCCCTGGACGTGGGGGACAAGAGCCTCCAGTGCGGCCGCCGCGCCGACGGCCTCAAGCTCTGGATCCTCTGGAAAGCCGTGGGATCGCGGGGGCTGGGGTGGCGCGTGGAGCGGGCGTTCGCTGCCACTCGGTGAGCCCCGGGACCGGGGAGACCCCCCAGCCCCCTAGACTGGGCTTCAAGGCTTTGCTCCCCCCCCAGGTATCTGCTGGAGCAGGTGAAGAGGAGGGAAGGATTCCGGCTGGTGATGGAGGTAGGGATGGTGCTGGAATGTGGGATTGGTGGACACCTGAAACTCCTGGAGGTTGGAATGCCACAGGTTTAAATCATCCTGGAGGTTTAAATCCCGGGGGATTAATCCCAAAGGTTTGAATCCCCAAGGTTTTAAACCATCACAGAGGTTGAAATCCCAGAGGTTTAAGTCATTCTCCAGAGGTGTGAACCCCTGAGGATTAACCCCCGAGGTTGAAACCGTGGAGATTCAAATCCAGGAATTTAAATATCAGAGTTTTAAATAATCCTGGAGTTTTAAATCATCTCGGAAGTTTCCATTTTGGAGGTTTAAATCCTGGAGGATTTAATCCTGCAGGTTCCAACCCCAGAGAATTAAATCCACAAGATTGAATTCCTCGAGGTCCAGATCCCCATCAGATTCTGGGAATTGGGTGAATGGCTCTGATCTCCTTCCTCTTCCTCTTCCTGCAGCCGGAATTCCTCAACCTCTGCTTCTGGTTCATCCCGCCCAGGCTGCGGGGCCAGGAGAGCTCCCCGAAATTCTGGGATGAACTTGGAAAGGTGAGCCCAGAATTCCCAAATCCCCCCCTGCAGTTGCCCCCCCAAAATCCCCAAAAGATCTTCCCGAAATGGTGTTTCCCCGCAGGTGGCCCCGGCCATCAAGGAGCGGATGATCCGGAGGGGCTCCATGATGGTGGGATACCAACCCCACGGATCCCGGGTCAACTTCTTCCGGTACATTGTCACCAATCCCACCATCACCCACCGGGACCTGGACTTCTTCCTGGATGAGATCCAGGAACTGGGACAGGATCTGTGAGCGCTCCAAAAAACCCCTGTGAAAGACCCCAAAACCTGCCCCCATCCCTGAGGAAGAGGAGCAGAGCCATGATTTCCTTCCCATATCCCAGATTTAATAGGGAAWGACCCCAAAATTCCACACTTATGGAATAAAACAGAATTTAATGGTCTCGATTTGATATTAATTTGATAACCCCCCCCCTCCAAAATGGGGTTTGGGGATGCGGGGGGTCCCTCAAATTCCCTGGAAGCTCTGGAGGAGGTTGTGGATTCTGGGATTGGGATGTAGTGGCCTCGTGACTCTCCCGACATTCCCATGACTTCTTGAAACTCCAGAGGTTGGAATTTGGATGGAAGGGGATTTGTGAGCACCCAAAAAACTCTGGGAGAGGAGCCCAAAACCCATTCCACCCCCTGTCCCTAAGGAAGAGGAGCAGAGCCTTGACTTCCTTCTGGAATCTTTAAACCGGGAATAAAGATGGGAATTCTTGGCACTTGATCCCAAAATTCCACASCCAGGTAATAAAACAGCATTTAATGGTATTTGATATGAATTTGTTATCACCCCCCCACAATGAGGTTTGGGGGTGCAGAGGGTCCCTCAGTTCCCCTGGAGGCTCTGGAGGAAGTCGAGGATCCCGGGATCGAGCCGGGCGGGCTCCAGGCAGGATCGGAGCCGGAAGGCCGTGGCCTCGTGTCGCTCCCGCCGCCGCCACTCCTGCAGCATCTCGAAATTCCGCAGGACGGCATTGCCGGGAATTTCCTCTTGTATCTGCTCCAGCCTGCTCCGCTCCAGCCCCAGATGCAGAATTCCCACTTCCTGCCACTCTTTTCCCAATYTCTGGGCGATTTGCATCAAATCCTTCTCCGTCAAGCGCCGGGGATTCGCGGGTGGAGCTGGAGTCCCACCGGGGTGACATCTTGGAGCGGGGTCCCCCCTCGCCTCGCAGGGGTCTCCGTTGGGTTCCTGGGGAGTTTCCTCCRGGATCTGCTCTTCCAGGGGCAGCTGGAAGCGCTGGATGAGGTCGAGGCGGCCGAGCTGCCGCAGGATCCCGGCGGTCACACGCAGGGAATTCCCCGGGAAGCGCTGGAGGAGGATGCGGCACAGGTCAGGACGCAAGGCCGGGTGCAGGAGCCCGGCAGGAACTCGCCCTTCCAGCAGGAACTTCAGACTCTGGAATTGCTCCTCCGGGAGCGCCTGGTACACCTCCAGCAGCGTCACCCGCTCGTCCCTCTCCATTGGGGCAGAAAATCCCACAGGGAAAAGATGTCACTCCTGGGACACAAAGGTTGGGAGAGAGGGGTCATCCCRCGGCCCAAAAACTGGGGAGAAAAAGGGAGTCACTTCTGAGCCCCCTAACTTGGGGGTGGAAAGGGGTCACCCTGTGCCCCACGAACTGGGGGAAGAGGGGTCACCCCTACCCCGAGAACCTTCCTGGTGCCCCCCCTGCCCCCACCCTGCCCCGGGCCTGAGCCCTCCCAGTGT
>JACAXG010000482.1:81804-104526 GCA_018881555.1 Amblyornis subalaris
TGTGTGAGATGGGACACGAAACACACAGGGTTTAATCTCTTTGGGAGAAAGAAACGAGTTTTTTAGTCTATTTGGGATAGAAAAGTACTTTCGATGGCATTAGTCTGTTGTACATGGGGTTCAAAAGGCAGAATAAATACTACAAGAAATAATTATAAGTCYCTGTTGTTCAAAAGGCATAAAGAAGTAGTTAGGAGCAACATATCTACGGACAAAAGATTTAATGAAAGAAAAACTATACTATAAAAGAAAAATCTTCTGCAGTTTTGTCAGTGGCTGTTCTTGTTWTTTAAACTTGTTAATRTCTTATTTCCTGTGATCTGCTTTATTTTGCACACRTKARAGCTAAAATGAGGAACCTCAGGAAAAAATCAACAGTTGGGTGCAAAGCTTCAGAATAAATGTAGAACTATSAGAGGATTCACGTGCTTTAGACATGTGAGTACACAGTGCATAAAAGCATYGCTCCTTTTCGAGGCTGCACACAAGTAGTAAAAGTCATAAAATCAGATTTACTCCTGTTTTCACAGGCTTCCTGTGTATCATTTATCAAGAATYTACTCCAAGTCCAGTGAGTGATAGAAGGCAGAYCAAGTGTGGTTCTAGATAATCTGTTTTCACTCAAATTTTCCCAGTCCCTTCACTGGTTTGAAGTGCCTGTGCCCACTGTTTGAGCCACCACATGAACAGGAGCAGCACAGCTGGACAGAAAAAGATACTTTTGCCCTCAGACCAGASCCAGTAGGAAGGCACATGAGTCTTGCACACATGAAGGTCTGTTGTCCATTCCAGGCAAAMGGYATCCATCAAAAGTAAAGATTTGTTGAATTCAGTGTTACAATACAGTGAATTCAAGAAAACAGTTGAAAGGAATAAGATGAACGTGTCTTTACAAACAGACTGTGTGAATCTGCTTGTAGATAGGGCCAGGGACTCATAGATGAGGAAGTAATGGAAGAAACTATCAGCTCTGGACTCTTCTGATGCAGCGTGATGGAGAATCTRCAACCAGAGGCMTCCRTCGAGCACCTCACACCCAGSATCAGCCCTGGATCCCCTCCAAGCTCCCTTCAGCCAGCCCTGGACCCACCTACCCCTGACACCCAGGCCTGGACCCCCAGCTCCCATCAGCCCTGGATCCCAGGCAGGTCCCAACAGCCAGCCCTGGACCCTGCCAGGTGCTGTCACCCAGCTCTGCACCCTCCAGCYCCCAACAGCCAGCTCTGGGCTCCCAGGCACTGCAGAGCCCCCAGCACCCTCACCCCACTGCAGCCTCACTCTTTTGTGGTCTGGGAACTGTGCCCTCAAATGTAAATGGTGGAATGATGCCCCACTCGTTTTGGGGGAGCTCCATTTGGAATGGCATCCCCTGCAGGGACCCCTGTCAGTCCTGGGGACTCCCCCACCRTCACCCGGGGATGCCCCCACTGTCGTCACCCCACACTCACCGGAGTTTCCTCAGTCAGTGGCACACAGGGCTGTGGGGAGAGAAGAGAGGGTGTTGGGGGGTGGCGCCTGAGTCACTCCTGTCCCCCACAAGTGCCCCCACAGGCTCAGGTCTGGTCTGGGCACCATGGGCGTGGTGAGGCAGCCGGGGTGCTCCCAGAGGCCGGTGCTCCCAGGTACCCGCCTGCCCACAGACCTTCCTGTGCCCCCCACCCCACAACCCACATGGGCTTATTCCAAGGTACCCCCCACTCTGACACCCCTCCCACCCCACCCAGGGGTCCCTGACACCTGCAGCCATGTGTGAGGGGGAGCAGAGGCACATGGAGCTGGGGACAGGGCCACCACGGCRCAGGGACATCACCCACCCCAACCCCGCCTCTGCCTGTCCTCTGAGTCCCTGGGGATCTCCAGCCCATGGATCTCCTCAACTTCCTGGGGTCCACAACCATCCCTAGGGATTCCTGTCCCCCTGGAGGTCCCCAGCCCCTGCAGGTCCCCACCTGTACCAGTAACAGTTGTGTCGGTTCCAGTGGGCCCGTGATTTCCRCGAGCTCCTGGGTGACATCTCCTGCCCCGCTGAGAGCCCTGGCCGAGGATAGGATGTTTCCACTGCCCATAGAACACGGTGCTTTCTGTTGGTTCACAGGGATCTGCAGGGACATGGGGGCAGCAGGGACAGAGGGGACAGCAGGGACATCAGGGACAGTGGGGGGCCTGATGCACTGGGGAGCAGGGCTGTGCCTGCCAGGGGGAGTTGAGCTGCCACTGCCAGGGGTCTCACCGTGCACTGGCCCTTGTGGGGCTCCATCAAAATGTCAAACTCTTTCTCCTTCCATCTGAAGTGAGAGTCCCCAGTCTTCTTCAGTCCCYAGGGCTGTGCCAGTGGCATCCAGCCCCTCCGTGGCACGAAATGACAGCTGGAGCAGTGATTGTGGTACAGGGCACACCAGAGACACCCAGAACCTGCAGCAGCAGCACCCATGGGTGGGGGTTCCAGCACCCCCATAGTCCGCAGGCCATGGAGGGGCCCCCAGTGCACCCCCACACCACAGGGGTCGGGGAACCTCAGACACACCCCCCAGCCTGGGGACACCCCAGCCCAGCCCTGCTTCTCCCACCCACTGAGTCCTGTCCCCGCCCGGGACCCGCACAGTGCCCAGTTTGGGGACATCCCCTCATGGTCTTCCTGCCCCTGCCCCAACCGAAYCTTTGCCCTTCCCCAGAGCACCCGAGCAGCTTTGGGGTGACGGCTGGGGAAGGGGGGAAGGGATGACACTGAGGGGTGCCCACCCCCTGTCCCAAACGAGGAGCTGCCCCCGGATGATAAATGATCGCTGTGGAGACAGTCTCCCAAAAATGTAGGCAAGCACGGGAACTGTTTGGATGGCGACAGAGACAGGGTGGAAATGGTGGCTCTGGAGGACACACGAGGCCAAGAGGTCACTGCTGTCCCCCCCCCATGCATTTCTCTAGCCATGTATGGCTCCCCTGGCCCCCTATGACCCCCCCARCCCCAGACACAACCCCACAGGTCCCCCTTGTCCCCATCGAATCTGTCACCACCTCCGAAGCAAGTGCTCCCGGGCACAGCCAGGGCCGTGCCACACTGCAGCTCCCTGCAAACCACAGCGGCGGCTTCGAGGCCAAAACCCGAGTCACAGACAGTTTGCCACTCTTTATGTCTGTAGTCGACCAAGAAATGTCCCATTGTGGGGTGCCCCTTTCCTGCRGTCACTGCAATGACCAGTGGCAAACTGACCCCTCGCTGAGGCTTTCCCCAGGAGCAGCCACGTGTGTTCCCTCAGGG
The DNA here is from genome assembly GCA_018881555.1 of Amblyornis subalaris. Taxonomy (NCBI): domain Eukaryota; kingdom Metazoa; phylum Chordata; class Aves; order Passeriformes; family Ptilonorhynchidae; genus Amblyornis; species Amblyornis subalaris. Next base: position 85,061 of record JACAXG010000482.1, read on the forward strand.
CAGCCTGTTCTTTCGGGAGGCAGTGGGCACAGGGCAGCGGCAGCCCCCGAAGGAAGGGGGATTGCCCGCGGAGCTGCCTGATGGAAAACAGACTGCAGTGTTACAGAGGCAGAGGAGAGGTGGTCCCTGGGAGGCCAAGCCGGCCAGATCTGTCTGTCCTGGCAGGTTTCATCTGGGAACAGTCCTTGGATATACAGAAATTGGGAGGTGGAATCCCAACTTTGGCCATGTCTCCTGGAGGAGAAGGACGGTTCTTTTCCACAGGAAGGAAAGCACAGAGCCCCWGTGCTTCAGGGGCTGATGAGCAGCAGCCCTCGACATGCCAAGGTCAGCCAGGCCTGTCAGGCAGCCCCCGGGAGACTGAGCCAGCCAGAGCTGTTCCATGTTCCCATGGTTCTCTGCGGCTCTGCAATGTCACTATGGTCCCTTGGTTGTATAGGGCCCAACAGTGCCAGAGCGGACCTTTGGTTCCATGGAATGCCACAGGATCACTGTGGCCCCCTTGGTTCCACAAGCCCTGCAGTGTCACAATGGCCCTTTGGTTCCACAAGTCCATGCAGGGTCACAATGGCCCCTTGGTGTCCATCGGAAGGAAACTAGAGAGCCCCAGTGTTTCAGGGGCAGAGGAGAGGTGGCTGCCAGAGGCCAAGGCCAGCCAGGTCTGTCTGTCCTGGCAGGTTTGTCTGGGAGCAATCCTTGGATAGATGGAATTTTGAATGTGGAATCCGAATTTTGGCCATCTCTGCCTGGAAAAGAAGGATGGTTCTTTACTGTAAAAAGAAAAGCATGGAKCCCCAGTGTTTGGAAGAGATGAGAGCTGGCCCTCAGGAGGCCAAGGCCAGCCACGCTTGACAGTAAAGGCAGATTTTGTGTGGGAGCAATCCTTGTACACAGTTCTGTGCGAGAAGTACACGGACGCTTTGTGCTCTGGGAGAATGAAAGCGCGTGATGCTTCATGGGGCTGAGGAGGAACCTGCAGAGCACCAGGGCTGTGTGAGCAGTGTCCAGGCTGCAAGAGGAGCGTGGCTGCCACTCACTTGCCTGCTGAATTCAAGTGATCAACTGTAAGGGGGAAGTTCAACGACAGCTCCCTGTGCTGGCACAGATTATTCTCCGAGCCCTAGTGGAAACAATTCCCGTTTAGCTTTAGGCGCTGAGATGCAGAGTACATGATGGAAGATGGAGCGGAGAAGGAAAGTCCCGAGTGCACTGGTGAGTTTGGTGTTGCTTCCATGAGACAAGGGAAAGGTGCAGCCCAGCACTRGCTTTTTCTCCTGGAACCTTTCCTATGAGAGGAGCTGCTGGACATTGGAAAAAGACCTGTGAGAGTGAAAAAATGCAAGGGCACAGTTGTGTGAGAAGAAAGGGGCATAGTCCCGGTTCGCTGTGCGCAGTTTCAAGGCTGCTAAGAGAAAGGGTCAGGTAGGAACGCCTGTCCTCACACTTCCTTCTCTGGGAGACAGAGCTGCTTGGACTYGGCAACACTGAAGGGCTGTGAAAGTGATTGCACTGCCAAGATCAGTTTTCCCAGGGAGGAGGGAAGCTCAGTGAATGTTTTCTGTGCTGCCATGTCTCCCAGTCCCAACTGCAGCTGGAAAYGCTGCTCTTTAGCCAGGGACTCTGCCACCSTGAGACAATGTGCTGCTAGAGAGAGCTGAGGAGTGTGCGAATCGCTGTGTGTTTGGTCTGGTTTATAGACTGCGAGGGGAAGATGAAGGCCAGCACTGGCTTTTTGTTCTAGGACATTTTCTTTGGGAAGAGCTGCTGGATGTTTTGAAGGGGTTTGGGATCTGCAAGAGTGAGACACCAGGATGGTACATGGAGATGAAGGACAGTGCATRTCTGCAGGGAGTGTGATGCAGGTCAGTGGGTGCGAGTTCCATGTTGAGCAGCTGATCCCACAGAAAAGTTTCTAAAAGAAAGAGGCCGTGCTGGAATTGCCTTTTCTTTCGCAGCCTCTCAACTGCACAGCCAACAAGCAAACGATTCGTCTTCCCTCCCAGCTAGAGGCAGGATCATTCTTTCCATCTCCAAGAGCCAGCATCCACAATGGAGCTCTTACACTACTAACTGCTTGTGATGCCTAAAATCACAAACCAAACAATATTAAGATGATAATAGAAGCAGTTACCTTTTAATGAAGACTTTTAGGTGCAATATTGCAAAATGCAAACGTGATATGGGACTCCGACAATTTTATAAATTCAACAAATTAGCATATTGAACAAATATAATCCAATTAGAGGAACTGTTAGTTAAACAATCCCCCCTTTTGGTTATGCCCCCACTGGAGCCCCCACCAGCTTCTAGGCCCACATTTATTATGTCTATGATACCTGGTAAAAAAACAAGATGTCCTTGGCTGACTAAAGAGGCAAGAGTAAATAGGATTGAAGGAATGTGTTGAAGGTTAGCTTATTGTTCTAAAATCTAAGAGAAAGGGTACTAGGAAAAGGAAAACTACTAGGAGCTATATAACAAAGTACTAGTAGTCTCGAGAGCTACGAATATATGAAAAATGTATAAAAAGCACCATTCATTAGGCATCACTACCCCACGAATTGTGCCGGCACAGAAAAGCGCGTGGCCTTTGCCTGGGCACAGTCAGCGCKCACAGAAACAACCACACGATGGCACTGGGGACTCACAAAAGARCCGCACACCCCTCAGCCGGCCCTGAAGCACCCCAAGGGCACAGCCGAGTTCCRAACGTCACTGCTCTCCAATCAACTGCGGCAGGACCAAAAGATTGCAYTGATCTTCYGCTTCCAAGAGCAAACTCTTATTTGCACCACGCTCAAACGGCAACGCCAACTCCTTGGCCCTAAAACATCTTTTCACTCTCGCACAGTCTGCCTACAAACTTGAAAGCATCTGGCAAAAACAGCTCACCMAAGTGCCAGCTGAGCAAGCTCTTGCTGCCTACAACTTCAGCTGCACCCATCGAACTGCAGCACACACCCTCCTAGCTGCACTTTCCTTCTCAGCTCCTGCTTCCATCAGAATCCTTCAGTCTCACAGAGTCAGCATCCAAACGGAACGGCACCRGGGACTGCTCACACCCTAAAGGGACCAGGACAAAAAACTCAACAGCTTGGCTTTTGCATTCCCACTGCAACAGCTGAACAGGCAGCTCTAACCGATAGAACTGCTTCTTAGGAAAAGCCTTGACATTCACTAAGACCACCCAATGTGYRGATCCAAAAGTGGTTTCTTTGCCAAAGAGAGGCACTGTAAGGCCATCTCCAAAGAAATGGCATCCCCTCCTGCAAAACACAAAACATCCAGGGACTGATCCTGTACCAAGGTGCCAGAGGACTGTTCCTAGGCATTACCTGCCGGGGGCACTGGATCAGCTGCACACCAAGAGTGAGCAGAGCTGCTTGCCTGGTCCAAAAGAAGTGCACTGCCAGAATTTCAGGCAGCCACCTCAGAGAAGTGGAAACCACATGCCCAATTGAATCTTGCAGGAGACCACCTTCCAAAGGTGGATACCAACTCCAGAACTGTACACACCGAGGCAGYGCTTCCACACCAAATGTGCCAGCACAGAAAGTTGCTGCTGCCCTTGACCTCCACTAGGCAGCTTTGTTATGAACGGGAGTGAGAGTTTCAGACAGGCTCTGCCTTTACTCAGATTTCTGGCAGAAACTCTGTTGRGGCGACCTGCACACCAAAATCACTCTCACTTGCAAGTTCTTAATAATGGCTGATTAGGTCTATTACAAAATGAATTATTTATTGAGTAAACACAAGATTAACAACAAAAGACTTTAAACAGACTCCTTACTACACAGGGTAAAGTACTACTAGTAGTTTACATAATACAATGCACGACATAAATGTACCTATATTACAGCTGGTGAAGAAATGGTATAGATTTGGAGCCAATGTAATTTACCACCACATTGACCATAGTGTACAGGGGTCCTTTCACCCAGCTCGAGAGAGAGAAGACACTCAAGCTCATCATCCTGAAATCATGGGGAGAAACCCCTTTACACACTTGAAGAAGCGTGCAGAAGATTTCTGCTTTGTGAAAGTTATGTGTAGCTTTCATAGTTTGTAAAGTGCAGTGTCTGTCAGTCACAAATTCCAGCTTATCTTTTCCGCATCTGCTCCCACAGCGAGATGTTTACTGTCAGCTGAAGGCCTTTGAATCCTGTGGCACCTGGATAGCTCACTACAAGACAAGCTGAGCTGTTRAGGGGGAGATACTCTGATTTGTGCATCAGCAAATAAACAGCAGACAAGCTTCTCCTGTGTCAGGGGTAAAAGGTCCTGCTACAAGCTTCTTATCTGCACCTGAAACACTGGGGCTATGTGCTTCCCTTCCCATGGAAAAGCATTGCCAACCTAGTTCAGGAAGTTACCAATCGAAAGTTGGATACCACCTGCAGTATTGAATACCTCCAACCTACACAAGGTGCCAGGACAGAAATGTCTTGCTGGACTATCCCTCCCTCYCCATGGTAACTGTTAGGATCCGCTCTACTCATRGAAAAGCAGAGAGAACTAATGCTCTGTAAATATAGAGAAAGAACCCTRGAGGTTTGAATATTCCCCAAAAACACAATTAAAACCCAAAAAAGTTAAATGTTGACACCAAAGAATTGATGTATTTTATTTAAYAGTAAAAGAGAGAGAAAGAAAGAGAAAGACAGAAATAGAAAAAAGGGGTGGGGGGGATGGGACAGGAAGAGTGACAGAGATTAAGYAGAAACATTTCACCTCTCTGTGGGTCCCARCGATGTCTTGTTGTTCCCCTCCATCTGGTCTTCTTGGTGATGAGGGTTCCCTGCCACAAAAGCAGAGAATCCAATGGATTAATGTACGTTTGGGCCAGGTGGGAACGCCCAGGTACCTCCCCTGAGGGGCCAGTTGGACACTGCACCTTGCAGGACTCTGGGTCTCTTGCATCATTTTGCATCACGTGCAGTGCTCTGGTGCCAGGCCTCAGAAATGGCTCTTAGGGGCACTTCGGGGGTCTCGGATGGATTGTGACACCTCCTCTGCTGCCCCTTTGCGTGCGTGTCGTGTGGCTGTGCCTTTCCCAGCTGAGCCAGGTTGTGTAGGAGGATGGGCGTTCGTTGCCTCTGACCAGAGCGTTTTCGCCGTGCACCCAACCCCCTCTGTGATGATCTGCTCTAATCACAGGAGAGCAGAGAGAGCTCTCTGTGAATAAAGTGGAAAGAACCCCGAAGGTTCAAATATTCCCAAAAAGGCGATTAAAACCAAACGAGGTTAAATGCTGATACTAAAAAAWTTATTTTATATTTTATTTAATAGTAAAAGAGGCCAAGAGAAAGAAAGAGGAAAGTAGAGAAAAGTTAGAAAAAGCTAAGGTTACTTTAAAACGCACAGGACMGCTCACCGCCACACTGTTGCTGCCTTTTTTGCCACTGAAGCGGGCGGGGGGGGAGGGGGAAGAGGCGAAGAGGTTTGTGCCTTTTTTTTCTTTCTTTCTGCTGTTTGAAGCCTCTTATCTGCCTTTTCCAATCTCAGGAGCAGTTCGGCTGGAATGCGGCCGCCCGTCCTCAGAAATGCAGGCGCAGTGCCCGATCCCCGCGGTCAAACCCAGCTCCRCTCGCGGCTCTCTCACCACAGTGTTGCCCAAACTGAGGGGAAAACAAAAACTCTGCAACAACATCTTTTAGTGTTAGAGAATTAAGGCATTACTTTATTCTGGCCAGGATGTCGTTCTAGCCAGGAYGTGMACCAGAAATCATTTCATCCACACATTGCCCGGGTTGTGCAGRGAAAATCATTCCATCCCACACGACTCTTTACCCGAGGTTTCCCATATTTATACAGACAAAACCCAAGGAGTTTTAGTTCATTGGTCTTAAATTACACACTTGTTAGTATTCAGTCTCCTCTTGGTTATTGATCCCTTTGCTTCCCATGCTAATTTGGTCCTGTTCTTTGGCTCTCTTATCACTCTTCTGCCAGACTTGGTGTCTCKGACCAGGCCAGGGGTTAGTTGTTTGAGGTGGATGTTTCTTAATGCGTGTTAATGTTTCTTCATCTCTCCTGTGTTTTCTGACTGCTCCCTAATCAGTTGGGGTGCTTAAGCTTCTCGGACTTYGCCCGAGAAACAGAGTTAATTGAAAAGAAGCCTCAATCCCTTCCAGGCAAAGGTGAACAAACCTGACTAAAGTTACAAAAAAATTTTTAAAGTTGCATCATTTCTAACAATTCCCCCCTTTGGAAGTGATCTTAATTTTCTTTAAAGTCTCTTCCACCTAACTCGTTGACTCAAACAATAGTAATTAAAATTTTTGAAGAAGAAGAAGAAAGAGAAGGACAGAAAAGGTGAAGACAAGCACACACATAGAGATTTTAAGAGGAACTTTATTCCCCTTGGCCTTCCTAGGCTTTCCCTTCCCTGGTGGGATTTTTGGTCACTTTGTTTCTCGGGAGCCGAGTGTGAGAGGATGGAGCACTGCCCCTGCTGTGCCCGTGCCTGGCACCACTGCAGGGCTGGGATGGAGGCTCTAGGGCTGGAGTGGGGAGCAGTTCACTGTCTCACCTGCAGGGCAAGGCCCGACCTGCCCCCTTCCCCCCCACACAGAGGCATTCCGAAATGTCTCAGAGACATCCATCTTTCCAGTTTCTGACAACTACCCCATGGCTGAAGATATTGACCAGATTTACTGTAATGTTATTTTTCCCCCTTTTGGTCTAATCAGGATACTTTTTTGCCCTTTCAGTGGGATTTCTAGTAAACAGAGCAGAAAGGAAAGAAGAAGAAAGCACACTGGAACTTTATATAAAGGACGATTACTATTCCAATAACCAAAGCATAAATCTTGTTAATATTTTTCTATACCGTTCATTGTCCTGCCCCACCCTGCGAGTTTAAATTAGGATTCGGGGGAGCCTTCATTAATTTTCCAGTTGCGGTGCTGGAGTCCAGCAGTTTGGTCATGATTTCCTCTGTGTTCTTTAAGACAGCAACTTCCTTCTGTGGGGTTTAATGTCCTCAAGTGTTAGACTAATAAATATACATGTCCCAGGTTACTGCTCATCTGTCTCACCAACCAGGTTTCAGGGGGATYCCAGAACTCATTCCAATCTCCTCAGCATATCATTTTCAAAGTCCTGATTTCGGACTAAAACCTTCTCAACTTAACCAAACCCTTCAGCGGTTATCCAACCCCAAATCCCTCTTTTAGTCACTTCTACAGCTGGAGAAAAACTTTCCAGCTGTCACTTCTTCTGCGCAATTGCACATTTCTTACTATTACTACACGTGCTTCCCTTGGTAATTTTATGCTTTGTCCTGAGGAGATGGGAAGAGGTACACGGATCAGTTTCCATGACTATAGGAGCTCCCAAAACTAAATTAAGGGAGGAATCTTTTCCACCCACTGTGGTAGCCAATACGAAAAACATATAAACTTACATGAACATACAGAAATGTAAACATATTAACAACAGTCAGAAATGTGACAATCATTAACAGGACTTACTCGGCCTTAGCACTTTGAATTAGAGTAGCCAGCCATCCTTTTGAAACCTTTTCATTCTTAAGATAAAAATGGTTTTTTGTGCGATTTACATATTCTGTTATATGCAATTTAGCAAATTTAGATTTAGGTCCGTAAGCCAATTATTAATGTAGCATTTGTTTTATGTGTGTGTTCAAGTGGTCCTTGGTGGAAAGGACAGTTTTCTTTCTACTCACCCTTCTGGCATCTGAAGCCATACTTGGTATTACAATTATTATAAGGTTTTTGGTGGGAAAGCTGACTAGTCTAGGAACAACACTGTTGGCAACACTGTTCTGGAAATACAAAAAGATAAACCATTTAATGCATTTCATTTTAGAATTTCATGCTCTGTTACAGTTTTTTAACAAATTTCCTGTTTACCATATTGTCCAATACAGATCCTCTGCGTTCCTGTTTGTCCAGAGGTGTCTTTCTTTACACAACAGAGGAGTCTCTGGCCGTGGGTCTCACAGCCGTGGGGGCAGTCAGCAGCTCTTCCTGCTTCTGCGGCTTGCGTGGCTCCTTGTCTCACGTCTGGATACAAACCTTTTGTCTGATGAGGATACACTTGAACATTCAGACTTATTAATGAGGCCGAAACAAACTTGCACAATGATACCACAGGTTGGAGTGGGGACAGGGATGAGTTCTCCCCCCCCCGCTTCGGAAGTTTTTACAATCTGCTCTGCCTGCTGGTTTTATTTTGCAAAGTAGCCAATTCTGTTGCAGAATGAGATCTCATCAGCATCGGCTTGGCCGTTTGGCATGTAAATTCTGTCTTTGCAAGCAGGCAGACGTGGGAGTTGAGGGGCAGAGGGAGCGGACCCAATTCTTCCCATAGGCAAGAAGACCCCAGGACATCGTTCACGCCTCCCGCTGCAGTGTTAATTTGCATTTTTAAGACTCCTCTTCTGGCTGCTCGTGGCCGCGCTCAGCCCCAGGAGACTCACATGCGGATCCCCCCCACAAGCCGTTTTTTTTTCTTTTTTGAACAATATTCTATCAACTGTTTATGAGTTAAAGGGTCACCTTTTAACCTCTTCTTGTTTTGCAAAATGCAGCTTAAAGGTGAACTTCGTAAAAAGCCATACCAAAATTTTGCTGTTACTGACAGGCAGCACACACACATCCAAACGAAACCCAAAGCAATACTCGATAGCTCACACTAAAACCCAACAGACACTCAAAGGTACATTTCAACACTCTTCCAGCAAACGAGCTTTTACATACCAGGCGTCCCTGTTTTAATTTTTATATTTGCCAGCAAGACTCACCACACACAACCTAACCTTACACATACACATACACACACACACTCTCTTAAGAAACAAACTCACAGTATACTCTGCGACACTTAAACTTGCAATTATTTTCTTCCTTTTACTTATAGTTGAGACTTGAACTCAAAACTTCCACAAAACAGCACGAGGGACTGAATCCCATAAGATAGCACGGAGAGGACTGAAACCTGTTATAGGGGACTGTGACCCCTTGGAGACTTAAACCCTGCACATGGAGAGGACTGGAACCTCTCAGCTGGCACAGAAAAACTGTTGGTTTCACAGGAGGAGACTCAAACTCCTCGGGAGAGCACAATTTCACCACGCGGGACTGGAACCTGCTATTCCAAAGGCACAGGGGGGACAGAACCCCACAAAACCACGCTAGTAACCAAAAACAAATCGCTGTGTACACCAAAGACTTTTAGAATTCTCCAAGAAATTGCGTTTTACACTTGTAATTAGGTGCCGAGACTCAAACCTGCTTTTGATMGTCAATTATAACTTTAAACACGTATTTAATAGAGGATAGCCAATATTATATTTTCCCCAAAGTAACGCCTTAAAAAAACCCAAACACAGGGATCTTGCTTTGAACTCACTGGACTCGGGGAACATGAGGTCTCCCCAGCTGATATTTTCCATGTGCACTTGGAGCCCCTCAGGATCCCGGAATCCATAGAGCATCAAAAGCACTTCGTGGTCGCCAGAATTGTTGCCCAAACTGAGGGGAAAACAAAATCTCTGCAACAACATCTTTTAGTGTTAAAGAATGAAGGCATTACTTTATTCTGGCCAGGATGTTGTTCTAGCCAGGATGTGCACCAGAAATCATTTCATCCACACATTGCCCGGGTTGTGCAGGGAAAATCATTCCATCCCACACGACTCTTTACCCGAGGTTTCCCATATTTATACAGACAAAACCCAAGGAGTTTTAGTTCATTGGTCTTAAATTACACACTTGTTAGTATTCAGTCTCCTMTTGGTTATTGATCCCTTTGCTTCCCATGCTAATTTGGTCCTGTTCTTTGGCTCTCTTATCACTCTTCTGCCAGACTTGGTGTCTCGGACCAGGCCAGGGGTTAGTTGTTTGAGGTGGATGTTTCTTAATGCGTGTTAATGTTTCTTCATCTCTCCTGTGTTTTCTGACTGCTCCCTAATCAGTTGGGGTGCTTAAGCTTCTCGGACTTTGCCTGAGAAATAGAGTTAATTGAAAAGAAGCCTCAATCCCTCCCAGGCAAAGGTGAACAAACCTGACTRAAAAATTTTAAAAGTTGTATCGTTTCAAACAACAGAACATAGGAGCAGAAAGAGGGGGGTTTCCAMAACCCACTCGTGACTTGGGTCCCAGGATGCAGGATTGGGGTTTTCTTTCCTTGAAACAAAGCTGAACTGTGGAACATGAACTGTGGAACACCAACTGTGGAACCAGCTGTATGTTGGGTAGATTCAACTTGCTTTAATAAAGCTCTAAATTTCAGATATGTATTAGGAGCCATTGATACCTCCAAAGCCGAGTCAGGATCCCCAACAATTTACTTTAATATGTGAATATAACTACTTGGCAAAGATTATATTCTAAAGTCTAATGCTCTCTATGAAGACATTTCTGGAACAGACCTGCAGCRTGGCCTGCCCAGCTCTGCAGGAAGAACAATGCTACCGAGAGCTGACAAGCTTTGAGAAAGCTGCCAAGCTGCCAAGCTGTCAGGGCTCAAAGACACAGCCACGTGTGGGACAAATAGATAAACGTGCCAGATCCCCAACGGGCAGCGTTGGAACAAGTTGTTTTCATCTGTCCCAGGGTGGGGATTGGCACAGGGCACAAACTATCATTGCTYGGAGCAGCTGCAATTTGGAGTTGCTGCTATTTTTTAGCATTACCAGGTGCAGCTCTTTTGTGACATCCTGGAATGCCCCCTGGAATTGATTTTCCCCTGGATTTCACAGGGGAAATAGACATATGCATATATATATATATATGTATATATATTCATCAGCTGGGTAAATGCATATGAAATAGCTGCAGATAATTTGTGTCTCTGACTCTGGTGTTTACCATCAGCCCGAGCAGGCTGTTGTGTGAGCACTGCTGACAGTGTGCTACATGTGTACTGACCCACCCATCTCTGCAGAAAGGGGAACATATCTGCAAATCCCTGTGGATATTTATGTTAAAGAGCACCCTCGCCACACAAGAGTAGAATTTGACATTCATTGCTCTGAGTAATGTCCTGTCATTCCATCCTGTGGGGTGTCCATCAGGAATGACCCCAGTGGGAATTCAGCCAGTGCTGAAGGGAGGTTTGGTTCTTGCCATCGAGGCTGAGGCTCAGGGATACGTGCAGAGACTGAGATGTTTCTTGCAGCTTTGAAACACAAGAATACCAAGATTGGCCCTTCCTAAGCAAATACGTGCTGCTTCTTTCATAACTGAAAGGAATTTATCTTCCTGCCTGTCAGCAGGAGCTGTGAACTGTCAGAGGGTGAAGCTTTCTTGACCTGTCAGAAGAAAATCTTTCCAGAAAACATCATTGAGGGCCACAGATTCACAGGAAAACCACTGGCAGTAACTCACGTTCTGAAAGTGAGAGCATGAGAACTGGGAAAGCCCAGAACCAACCCAGTGGAACTGGAGGAGAATTGTCCTGAGTCTRTCTGGGATCAGGTTGGTTTGTTCTCAGTCTCTGTGAGCAGAGGAAGTTCTGYGAACCTCGTTGAGGTGGGGCTGAGGTTTGACCCTGTGCACAGGTGGAGTCAGTTCCTAGCAGTAAATCCACACTGGTGGCCCTGCTTTTGAAACAAAGTGAACTTTTCTGGGTGTTGCAGTTCATAGAACACGAATTTCCAGTTATTTTACAGTATTTCTCTTCCTCCCTCACTGTTATGGCCCCAAACCTGCCGAAATAGGGGTTTCTAAGCCATGAATTTCCCAAAAGCAGCGTTCCAGAGCCTTGCCCCTCCTAACTCCAGCCATGTGCCCTGTTYGCCATCAGCCCTTTCGGTTCACTCCCAGTGCTCCCAGTCCCGCTCCCTGGCTCCCCCCAGTGCTCCCAGTCCCAACCCAGTGCCGTTCCTGGTGCCCCTGGGAGGTCCCCAGGATCAGGCAGGGAGCGCCGACTGGCCCCATCCCCTTCCCCCGAGTGGGACCCCCTGAGGAGCCGCATTTTGGCTTTCAGCTTTCCAGGGGGTTCCGGGAAATTGGTGTAAAAACCAGGACAGGAGGGGCGGGGGCGGAGGGGCGGGGGGAGGGGGGAGCCCGTGGGGGTGGGTGCGGGAGCRSGCAGGGCTCGGTATAACTGGGCTGAGAGGGCGGGGACGGCCGTGACGAGCCGCCCGGTGCTCCCATCCCGCTGCGGAGCTGCTTCTTCCCRGCCTTGTCCTGGGTAAGTGCCAGACCCTCGCTCCCACCTTTCCCCCGCGTTGCTACTTCTGCTCCCGAAATCAGCGTTTCTGAGCCCAAAAGCTCGCTAAATCGCTGGTTTGGAGCTCCAAAGCTCCCTAAATGGGGGCTACTGAGCCCAAAAATCTGCTTAAATTGGTTTTCTGGAGCCTAAAAGCTCTCTAAATCACTCTTTCTGATCTGAAAATGTCTCCAAATCACTCTCTCTGACCCCCAAACCTCCCAACATAATTTTTTCTCAGCCTCAAACTCCCTAATTCAGGGTTTCTTAGAACACATATTCCCTAAATCGGTATTTTAAGACCCAGTGCTCCCTAAATCAGTGTTTCTGAACTCAAATGAATTGCTGTTGACATGAATGAAACCTGAATTGCTGTTTCAGGTCCCAAAACCTCCCAAGGTGGGTGTTTCTGAGCCCCAGTGCTCCCAAAACKTCTGTATTCTCAGCTGTGAAGTTCCCTAAATGGCTGGCTTTGAGCCCAAAAGCTCCTTGAAATGGTGTTGCTGAGCCCCAAGGAATCCTCAATTGCTGCTTTTGAGCCCAAAGTCTCTGGACATTGATTTTTCTGAGCCCCAAAGYTTGTGAAATGGGCGTTTGTGAGCCTTGAAGCTCTCCAAGTTGCTCTTCCTGATGCCCAAAGCTCCCAACATCGCTTTTTCTAAGTACTGCAGTTCTCTAAACAAGTCTTTCTGACCCCAAAAACTCCCTGAATTGGAATTTTGAGCTCAAAATCTGCCTAGAATGGACTTCCTGGGGCCAAAAGCTTCCCAAATCAGTGGGTTTGAGCCAAATGCTCAACTGGTGTTTCTCAACYCCAAACTTGTMTAAAGTTCRGGCTGTTTCAGAGCCCCAAAGCTCCCCAAATCACTGATTCTGAGCCCCAAAGCTCCCAAACTTGCAGCTTCTGAGCCCCTGAGAACCTGAAATTTCTGGGTTTGACCTCAGAAGCTCCCTGTGTCATTTTTTTCTGAGCTGAAACCATCCCTAAGTGGTTTGGAAGGCTGTGCCTGAGCACTAGTGAACGCAGTGGGCAGGGAAAGGCTCTGCCAGAGGGAGTGCCAGGGAGGATGAGGGTGGGAGGTGTGGATACACAGAGATCCTCCACAAGATGGGCAAAGGTTAATTTGACTTGTGTGAGTGAGCAGTGGAGGGGTCAGGAGGGGGAATGTCTTGGCAGTTTGGGAACTCCTTGACTGGGGAGAGTTGGCAGAAGAGCTCTGGGAGCAACACGGAGAARTCTCCAGGCCAGGTTCCCATGGGGAATGGTGACTGCCCTGGCATTCGTGGCCAGGCAAAGCAACAGGGTTCCAACAGCGTGGGGGATCTTGGAATGRTGGCTTAGCAGAGCTGCCTGGTGGRTGAATAAGGGGGTGCTCACCCGGACCTGGTCCTGGCCCCCAAGGAAGAGCTGGTCAGGGATGTGCTCACCAGTGCCAGCCTGGGCTGTCACAGCCGTGAAATAGTGGGGTCCCAGGCACCGAGGGGCAGGGAGGAGGCCAGCAGAGCTCAGGCTCCAGGGGAGACTTTGGTGAACTYGGGGTGCTGAACCAGGTGGTGGCAGGGGCTGCAGCTCCAAAAGGTGAAGGAGCTCAGGAAATCTGAGAGGCCCTASAGGGCTCTTCCAAGGGCAGGAATGATTTCTGTAAGCAGCCATGAATAAAGCACTCATYGCCTGAGGCTGCTCAGCCGAACTGAGTGAGCTCCAGGGTGAAAAGGCAGCACGTGGGAGGTGGAACACCTGAGCCAGCAATGAAAGCCAACGGCACCCTGGGCTGTGCGAGCAGGAGCACAGCCAGGGGAAGGGTTTGACCCCTCTGCCCAGCACATTTCCACCACACCTGCACAGCTACAGGGGGCTGTGGCAGTCAGGAACCCCTTCACTGGTGRGCCACTAAGGTGGGAATCCTCCRGTTGTCCTTCCAGTGCTGGKGGGGTTTCCCTAGGAATATCAGTGTCTACAACAACACAAGCCTGACTCTGCCTGAATGGAAATATCTGCAGCAGAGCAACGTGCACCTGCAGTCGCCCCTCTGGGCAGAGCAGGGGAATCACTGTTTGCAGTACACAGCAGGACACYCCCTCCTCACGAGACTTCAGGGGCAGTGACCATCCCCCTGTGCTGGGCACTGCTGAGGCCCCTCGAGTGCTGTGTCCRGTTCTGCCAGAGGGAATTGAATGGGAGAAGGACACTGCGCCCTGGGCCACCCTGGGGCCTTCACGGGGCTTTGCTGAGGCTTGGAGGAGCTCTGCTGCCCTCCAGAGCCCCCAGGGCTTGCAGTGGCTTTGCCTCATCAAGGCCCAGCGTTGCTGCAGCGTTACATTCTATGAAATGTAATATTTCATAGAATTCCTGTGTGAAGTCCATTGTCTCTTCCTGCTCAGTCTGTTGATCTCTGGCCAACAGAGGCATCACTGACAATGCAGAAGTTTCTTTGTTTTTTTTCTGGTTGTAGTTCTTCTTTCTCCTCTCTTTCCCCCCCCCTCTTACCTTTTCTTTTTCATTCTCCTCCCCTCTTCTCTCTTTCCCCCCTTCTTTTTCTTCCTTCCTTCAAGACTTCAGCTTTCGCTCAGGATTGAAGGTCTGGCCCTGCATAAAATGAGTTTCCTGTCTAAGCCTGTTGTCAGGGCTCCTAAAGATGAGAGAGACAGAGAGAACAATTTCTCTCTGATTGTGAGAGTTGGGGTGACCCACTCCTGGAAGCACAACCATCTTTCCATGAGTGATCTGAGCTGAATGTCTGTGTCCATCAGTTATCAATCGCAGAGGCACATTCAGGACAGCTCCACGGGCGTATCATCTGTTCACTGCTACTGTTTAAGAAGCCAAGACTCTATYGCTCTGCTTTCAGGAGAAAACAAACCTCAAATATTGAGTGTTTTATGCCACTTATGTTCTTTCCTTCCTCTCTGACTGGAGCAAAATAGGAAAAGGTGGTTGGAAGAAACAGAGTGTGGTTCTGTCATGGGGTTAGACCCGAGGGAYGGCCACGGGCCCTGGGGCTGTGACTTCTGATGGGTCCCTGCTGGCATTTCTCTGTTGACAGTTCTCAGTGGAGCTTTCTTTCTCATCTGGGTTTGAACTCCCCTTGAACACCACAAAAGCTGTCTTGACATGCAGCAGCTTTAGGCAAGGGGTTCCTTAATTCACCCCCAGGCTTTGTGGGCTTTTTTGTTGTATGTTTTCTTTCTGTTCAGTTGAGGAGAGGGAGTGAGAGAGCAGCTTGGTGGGCATCTGGCAGCCAGCCAAGGTCAACCCACCACTGTCCCTTCTCCAGAGATTTCTTCGTAGCTGGTCAGGATAACCTCCAGGATTTGAGTCTGAAGGAATGGACAATGGTCCCTTTCCTCTGCAGAAAATCGTGGGTGGGGTTGAACACCTGGTTCTGCACTCTGCAAAGGCAGAAGGTCTTAATTTTGACCAAGGAAGATGGTGGGTGTGGCTGTGAGAATCCTCAGAGCTCCAGGGCAGCCAAGATGGGTTAGGGACCAGCTGGGAGTACAACAGAACATCTTATCAACTGCCTTCTCTCCTCTGATCCTTGCCCACCACAGAGATTTTGTCCCTCTTTTCCCTTGCAAGAGTGAACCTTGAGAAAAGGACRCGGGAGACAAGGAACCAGGACATAATTAAAGTTTCTGGTAAGAGCTGCATTTCTTCTGTTTAGACAGCAATGGAAAAGAAATTAAGTAATTTAAAAAACCCCGAGTACATCAGAGGTTTGAGTAGTACAAGGAATATGTGTGTCCTAAAAAAGCTCTTTAATGCATTCTTGGAATCCTTAGGGGAAATAYTGTAGCAAAGTTTCCTCTTTCTCATTTTTCTTTTTCTTTTCACGTGAACCTAATGGCCAGAAGAAATGGGTGGTTGTTGTATCCTAGGAGGCATATTTGTGTTAATATGTAAGCGTGCTGGATCCCATTCCTCTTGTCTGTGGCTATCCTTGGGAACCCTTGGGATGTGATGTGTTATCCCTGAGAGAAGGGAGGCCAGTGGAGGTCTCTYCCCTGAGCACAYYMCCTGCAGAAGCCCTTCCAGAGCACAGCAGAAGGCCTGGCCTTCGGGGTGGGGTGGATTTGGTCGGAGGGACGTCCCCCTTGGACGAGGGACACGTCCTCCCCTAGCAGGGGGTGTTCCTTGCAATCAGTAATGATTTCAAAAACACAGCACATCCCTTCTGGGATTTCCTTTCCTTTCTTTGATCACCAAAGGAGGAATCTCACCCTGGGCTTTCCTGCAGGGGCAAAAGGCAGAAGCCTTTCTGTGCAGGTGAGTGCCAGTACTCACCCACACTCCCTGGAAACAAAACCCTGCCAAGCAAGAAGAACATCCAGAGGCCTGTCGTGCATGAGGGCCCAGGGCAGTCAGATCAAACAATCCCACCTGCCCACAAATCCCCACTTCCAAAGGCCTCCAGCCAGTCCTTTGTTTATTACCCGAAGCCCCAACAGCCACGACGTGCAGAGCCAGCAGTCAGGAATCTGGGAACCCCAGAGGTTCCCTTTACAAAGCAGGCAGAAGTGCCTCCCCCTCCAACCCCTATCAAATATAAATTTGGGTGACATGACCCATGGATGCTCTTAGTATATAGGTGTAAGCTTTTATTTGTTATTGGAGGGGGACATTTTTTATTATTAATATTTATGTTGATTAATTTGGGGGCAGGATGTCATAAGCTGATGTTTTGTTACATATTTAGTGAGAACTATTTCTGAAAGAAATCCAGAGTGCTTRGACGATGCACAGGAAGTTGTAACGTCATCTAATCTTAAGAGCTACACTTCTTTAAACCAGCACTGTTCTTTCTCACATGTCTTTTGTGCAGACAAAGATGTCAGGGTTTGTTTTCTGAATTAGTAACACTTAAAAAGATCCATTATTAACTGACAGCAAGATCACTTAGGAGCACCATATGGTTCCCAGGGTAGCATAAAAACCCTCAGTCCTGTCCAAACTCCTTCTTACACCAGAGATGGCTGACCAATAGCCTGGCTGAGGAATGGCCAAGCCAGTGTAATAAAGAAATACAAGTTTTACAAAGGAAGAAGAAAAGTCCTCTAAACACAGAACTTCTGAAGCCGAGCTCACTGCACTACTGTGCTGTCACCCTACAACACAATAAAGATGTGCTCCTCCTGACCCTGGCTGGAAGTGGCTTCTCTCTTCCAGGACAGCCATTTCGAGAGGAACTCTATTCTGTACGTGATGTAGGTGTGTCTGCAGTTAAATGTCATCCTTAGTCCAAACCTCCTCCCTTGCTTTTTTCTGACTGGAGATCCTTGGTACTGGACATGATTCAGCTGTTTCCTGGAAAGGGGTTCTCTGATGCTGATCACAGSAGGAGGTTTCAGCTCCCTTGGAATGTTCCAGCTTCAGGAGATCACTCCAGGAACTGCAGCTGCATTGTCCTGCAGCCAGAGGCTTCCTGTGTCAAGGGCTGGGAATGGTTCTCCCTCAGTCACYTCTCAGCATCTTCCCAGCCCTGCCTGAYTGAACCTCTCTGTGCCTCTGTGCTGTGCCCTGGGTGGCTGCAGGCAGTGCCCCAGCCCTGCTGGGCTSTGCAGAGGAGCTGCTCCTGGGCAGAGCTGTCTCTCTGCAGCRCTGCCCTTGCCAGGAGCTCCCTCTGTGCCAGGAGCCCAGCCCAGCTCAGCAGCACAGCAACAGCACGAGGACTTTAATGACCCCCTCGGGGGTTTGGGGTTGTTTACATTGGTCTCAGTCCCTGAGGCTGTTCAAAAATCTTCTCAAGAATTCCAAGTGAGATTGAAACATTGAAATTTCTTGTCGTTTAAATGGGTCCCATGGAGGGACATGACTCAGAAAGTGTCCCCAGGTTCTGGTTAGAGCAGAACACTGGAGTCAGTGATGACAGGTGGGGACAAGCAAGGCAAAGGTGTCTCTGATGCTGAGGAATCCTGGATGTGTTTCATGAATCCAAAGAGCCAAGCCCTGAGCCCCAGCCCCTGGGAAGGCAGATCCTGTCCCTCCCTCACTCCTCAGGGCTCTTCCCGGGGCACTGGGATGTGGGGATGTGCAATGCCAAGGGCAGGATGATGGGGCAGCCCCTGCCAGGCTGCTGAGCATGGACAAGGAGGCAATGAGGCCCCACGGCTGCAAGGGTCACTTGTCTCCTCCTGGCCTCAGGGCCAGGGACAGCAGCCATGGCCCAAGTGCTGCAGCAGTTGACTCTGCCAGGGCCTGTCAGCCCCTGCCCATCCCTGTGCCATCCCCAGCCCAGGCCGTCCTGCGGTGCTGTACTGGGTGTGACTGAGGTAGGGTTCAGCAGCCCTGCCAGTGCCGTGCTGTGCATTGGGAGCTGAAGGGTGTTGATAACACAGCAGTGTTTTGGCTCCTGCTGAGCAGCRCTGGCCCTCTGACGTTCCTTCCCCCATCCAGGGGTTGGGAGTGGGTCTGGGAGGGGACACAACCAGGCCAGCTGACCCAAGTTCACCAAAGGGATATTCCATACCATGTGACATCAGCTCAGATATAAAAGCTAAGGGAGAGACGAGGAACAGGGTGGCATCCATTATTCTGTAAYGTTTGCCTTTCAAAGCAACTGCTCCGCGTGCTGAGGCCCTGCTTCCCGGGAAGTGTCCGAACATCGCTCGCTGATGCGAAGTAGAGATTGACCTTTCTTTCCCCCTTTGCTTACAYGCACAAAAACCTTTGGTTGTTTCTTTCTGTTGCTTTAATAAAACTGCCTCATCTCAACCCACTGGTTGTTTCCCATCTTATTCTCTCCCGTCTGGCTGGGAAGGGAAGTGATAGAGTGGCTTAGTGGGCACCTGGCACCCAGCCAAGGTCAAACCACTACAACCAAGATCTGTCCCAATGGGTATTTGAGAGATACCAAGAGCTGTCCCACTGGGGAGATGAGAGACAGCAGAAGTTTTCCCAATGGGAAGATGTGAGAGTTCCCCAAGAGGGGAACCACTGGGAAGACAAAAGAGACCAAGAGCTGTCCTGACCAGAAGGTGAGACAGTCCCAGAGCTGTCCCAGTGGGAAGGCAAGAGACACCAAGAGCGGTCAGAATGGGAAAATGAGACACACCAAGAGCTGTCCCAAGGGGAAGTCAGACGAGACCCAGAGCCGTCCCAAGAGGGAGATGACAGCAACAAAGAGCAGYGGCAGGAGGACTGGGAACACATCAGCATCGGCCCCGTCTGGGTCAAGCCCTTGTGCCCACAGCTCCTGCAGGACTCCCACGCTGCTGCCCAGGACTGGGCAAAGGCAGCAGCTTCTCCTGCCTTGGCCGAGCAGGGGCCCGAGGCAGGGCCAGAG